>CALNVZ010003426.1:379389-416785 GCA_940671915.1 Paracentrotus lividus | reverse complement strand
AAAATACAACAGTTACGCACCTAATAATTACGTCACACTGGTTCAGCTCAGAATGCTGGAAATCAACAACATATACCACGAGACATATACCCAGTTTAGGCAAACTGAATTGTCTTTAAAATGTGGCTAATTTAGGTGGACAGGTAGTAATGATAATAATATTGATTGGCTTTACCTTCAGGAGATACCTATATTTCCCTCACAAGACCCATATTCCCCTCGTCTTCGACTCGAGGCAGTGAGACTTGTTTGGGAAATATATGCGGTATCTCCCTCAAAGCCAGTCAATACACACCGTTGTCGACGAGAAACCCACAGAAATAGAAATTCTCTATTTCTGTGCGAGAACCGTGTGATACGACATGACGTCAGAGGACGAGCCCACTTTTTCAACCAATCAAAATGCATTTGATTTCTTCTCGGAAATCGAACCATGCTGCTGCTGCCAATTAGCTTTTAAATTCGTATATTTTAAAAGATTTTTTTATACTAAAAAATATTAATATTAAATTGTTTGTTGCAAAAAATATATTGGTAAATACTATTAATTTAGATTATCTAAATATTTGTTATTAACTTATTAAATGATATTATCTTACATATGCTTCGCGAGTGACTAGATTGGCATGGCCAATATGTCACGACCAAAACAAATGGTGATTATTGTCTGAGTGATTGCATGAGTGGGAAGGGCGGCGCTTCAAGCTGAGCAAAGTTTCAAGTTTCTTGAGTAGACTATGTCAAATTAACGGAAGGTAAGCTAATTATAAACAGGTAGATTGTAGATTTTCGCTCCAGCTTGTTCTTGAATTTTATAGTAAAGTCGTGTTACAAATAGTCTACATTAGATGGAAATAACCATGTGAGTCTAACGTTAGTCTGGCCTGGCTGCGCTGGGCATGCTGGGCCCTGGCCGGGCTCGGCCTAAACTGGCTGGCGCGCTGTGCTGTGTGCGACAATGCCTGTGACTGTGTCTGTGCGCCTGCGTATGAAAACGTATGAAAAAGTGAGGACTTACCAAAAAATAAATGACGAGTCTAAATTTTTCATTGTTACTAGATCTAGGCCTATTGTTCATTGGAAGGCAGTGCATTTCATATGCTAATGCGATCAATCGAGCGTCATGCATATTTGTGGAGTAAAAATTTCAACGACAACGTACTGTGTCAATGTGATCGTGTTGTCGCACGGAAAAAAGTCTAACGTTACCATTCCGCTTTTACAGAAATAGAGAACAATGGATTTTGATTGTTGGGCGCTCTGATTGGCTAATCGTGTAATGTCCGCACGCACTCGTGTTTATTCAACACACATATGTGCATTGAACGAAGACGGAAACAATAACTGGGGGCGTAGCTTATCACAAACACTCGGGCCTTCGCGTCACGTGCTCGGAGCTCTCGGAGAAATGTTTACAAATTTCCCCAAAGCCCGAACTCGGTGCGTGGGCGTTCGACGCTCATGGTAACACTGGGTAACCGTCAACAAGTGATTTAGGAAAGAATTTCCTGGGAGCTAGCTCGGATCGGGCGGTGATGAATGCATGCAGGAAGTTTATTGTTCAGACATTGTTTTGGAGAATCGTTTATGGTGCACGTGTTGGCGTGCGTAGTGAATGTTTATTCTAGGTTTACTGAATCCTATAATCGAAAGGGGAAACTTTTGTACTGATCACTCCCAAACATCTTGGCTCATGCATGCTAGCTGCGCATGCGCTAGGTCATAGATCATACAGTGGCAAAACTTAACGCATGCGCATAAATCGTCACAGAGCGCCATACAGTGAGATGCGCATGCGCACATTACTTACGCATGTGCATTGATGTAGCACCGCACCATCCACCACGCACCTGATAGTCCGTGGAAGTAACCGAATACCCGCGAAAGCGATTCAACTCTTCGTGCTCCAGCTGTCAATCATTACCAAAACGGAGACCATTTTGCAAGAAAAACTGCAAGACACAACTTCAAAAACGGTTGGGCGTAGACCCACTCTTTACCCAACTCTTTCATATTTTTAGAATAAAGAAGAGAAAATAAAAAGGAACTTCAACGAATCCACTGTCGACGTACGCCCAATTTTCAAAACGCATATAAGAAATGAGGACTTACCAAAAAAAAAATGACAAATCTAAATTTTATTGTGACTATTGTCATGGAAGGCACAATGGTAGTGTATTTCATATGCTAATTCGTGATCATTCGAGCGTCATGCATAAATTACTAAATTATGGAGGAACTTTTCTCCGTGTGTCGGGTGATTGATGATTGGCCCGCTGCGCAACTGACGACGAGGGGCCCAGGCACTCTGCGAGGTCGATAGGTAGTATCGATCTCGTACTCGTAGACCAAGTTTTATAAATTGGTTGAATTTTTTTTTGTGATCCCATTTTCCTTCAGTTTCAGGCCCCTCAAGCAAGTGTGCGATTTAAAAAAAGAATAAGCAGGAATTGGGAAAGTGCCCGAAATTCGACCCCTTAAGCCAGGCTTAAGCTTTTTGAAGCTCTGGGGTAGCGCTCCGGGAATTCGAATGCCTCCCTGTATTTGGTTTTCAGCTACTTGATTCTTGAACAACTGTCACAAAAGAGCACATCAACCTCCAAACTCCTACAAAACAATAATCAACACGCCACTAAAATTCAAAATATGACATTAAAAAACGAGATTGTGAACTTACTCTGAATTGGACATCATCGCGGAGATATATCCACTTTTGCGTTTCTTAGAGAAAACGCTAACGGGTTGGCAGCTATTATAAGCACCCCTTGTAAGAAAGCGTGCTCTTTTTTGGGCAAGTCCACGCTAACGTGTATTTTTTTACTTTTTGACCATTTTTTGTGTCAAGTGTGTCAGTGGGCTTGTAAAGGTAATGTGTCATATATCACCATAAAGGATATGAAATGAACTTCATGCAAATGAGGTCAAAAGTCATTTCAAGATCATATGACGACGTCACAAGGCTCATTAATATTCAAGAAAAAAAAATATAAAATGCATTAACTTTATGCTATTTTCAACCATTTAAAAAAGAGGTTTGTCATAGGAGTACAACCAAAAAGGCTAACTCTGGTGAATATGATGAACCTAGCAAATAGCTTTCCAAATTTTTAAAATTTCAGGTCTCAGAAATTGTCTCACAAAAGTTACTGAGCTGATGTAAAATCATGCATTTTTATTACTCACCCTCCCACCTTTAGAAATGAAATAAAATAAGTGTTTTTTACATTTGTGTTTTGTACATGTATTACATGTATGTGTCTTTGTTTTGTCAGAGAGATTTTTAACAAAAGATGTTGCTACGCCTTAGCTACACCAATTGTTTAATGAAAAATATTAGGGAATAATTGTCCCGTGTGTTACAGGGCTGCCAACCCTGAGTGAAAGTTTGGAGTGAGATACTGCGAGGGGGGGGGGAAGGTGTTGAAGGGGGTATCCCCCTTCCACGGTAGGGAGCTTTTACAATTTGACATTTGAAATGGTGTAATCTGGTGCATACTTTAGTCATGATTTCTACAATTAAAGGCAGGATTCATGTACTAAATTAAGTTACAGGTTATATTGATTTCATGTAGTACACTGAAAAATAAACCATGAAAAATAACAAACTTCCAGATTTGTAAGTGCATTATTCCAAATCAACTGTCTTTATTAGCTTAGCAGTATAAACCTCAACCTCTATGATCAATTCCATCTGTTAAAAGGGAATGTCTCACCTCACGGCCGCTCGACTCTCGTGCAAAAACACACACTGTTCGGAAAATTTTAACTTACATTTCGTTCTCAATAAAAACACACAGAACATAGTTGTTAATATAATTCTAGGGTAATGATATCTACCTTCTACAAGCACCCTTCCAAAATCATTCTCACTCTCAGATACAACAATCGAAATCATAAAAAGATCGTGTTGTAAGGAATTTATTTCAACTCACCATGAACGATAATCAGCGCTGTACTGTCTGGTCGTAGAGGCTATAGTTGACTACGTACGTGGCCATCGCGAGCGCAAACTCTGCTGAGCCACACGGGGCTTGGGCCCGGGCGCGACGTACAGCGGCAGTCGACATAAATTTATACCTCGCATGCCCATCATGATAGTGAAGGCGTCACTAGCACACGTGCAACCAGGAAAAATCAATCGCAATTAAATTAGCTCGTGTTTGCGCGGCAACCGAAACCGATTTCCATTGGTTTAGCTTCGCATGCGGTTTAAATGTTGAAACTTTCGACCGGGGCATATGGAATATCCGAAATACTAGGAATTTTGGAGACTTTGTTTGTACTTTCTATTTGGGGGTTTGGAGTGAGAACTTCGTTGATTAGCGTGAAACCGTGAGATTTGGGTGAATTGCGTGAGACTCACCAGATTGCGTGAAGTTGGCAGCCTGTGTTACATGACATATTTTTAAAACTTGACCTTGCCAGAAAACTCGAAGTTGTATTAAAAAATGTCCTTTCAATAATTACATAAAGATAAGATTAAGACTATGCAAGTTTAGAATTAGATCTACTTTTTAAATTCAGAGTTATATCTGAACAAAGTCAAAATCTGAAAAACACCATTTTTTTCTGGTCCCATTTGTTATGATCTAAAATTAATTATGAATTGAGTTTTTAATATTTCAACTATTTTTATGTTTTGTTGAAGATTCGTAGTACCTTCAAGAATACCTACATATTAGGATTGAGATTTCATTTAAGATTTTTCAACCAAGCCAGGGCTATTTTTGGCTCTGAATGTCCCCTCGTGACTGCGCAATATAGCTTGGACTTGCCCTCTTACAAACAACAAACACCAAAATCTACTATATCTAGCATTGTAAAACACTTGCTAGAATTAAATTAGGGTTGAAATATTTACATTGATTTACTATCATGGAGTAACCTATATTTGTGTCCTTGTCTTCAAAGATTATTCCTACACAACTGAGTACTAATTCCTTAATATCTCTCTTGGTATTTGTAAAAGGGATCAGTGATAAACTGATCTTGCTGGTCAGCAATCTGCAAAGTTTGCTCACTATGCTGAAGCACCCTTGGAAAATATCTTCTAAAATCCTCGACTGTACTCAAAGTGGTCACTTTTGTATACCAGAATTCCACATTGTTATCATGTTACATGTTTCAGATATTTCATAAATATTGTCACTATTAAACACACTGTGATTGGTTAGACTTGTATCATTGACTCTTTTTTTTTTTTTTTGTATTACATGTAGGCACAATCCATGCTTCAAGTTACTCTTTTATCTTTAGTATGGGGAATCTTCTGCAGGGGAGGAAATTACATTCAATTATTTTTTCATTTCATGCTTATTACTTTCAGAAGCTGACCTCAAGAACATTCCTGAGATAAGAAACATAGAGACTTTATCAGAGTGAGTGAATCATGGATTGTGCAATATAAACATACAAATTAACATTTATTATCATGTCCAAAATCTCATGTCATTGGTAATATATTGCACAATTGTATATTATATACTTGATTACACTGATGGTTCCTGATATCTAATGCTTTACATTTAAAAACCTTGTGTTTTTTCTTCATGAATTTGTATTTCTTCTTTGATATGTAGTAAACTTTTGTTTTGTGTTCATTAATGGATTGTACATGTATTTATGTAACAGGCAACACTTACAATGTAGTATTTGTTCTTATGCCAAAATGATGGGGATTGTAACTTGATAGAGGATGATGAAGATGAAAATAGAATATTTTTATAATAATCAGTATTACACACCTCTGAATTTAAAACTACAATTGCAAATTATGATACATGTAATTCTTCCACAGTATCTCTGGCAAACTTTAACTGCCATAGTTTGAAACATAACTTTGACTCCTCAATTATTGTCTTGATTCATTTTCTTACTCTTATCTTTTATTGGAATCTGCGAAACCTGGTTTAAACAAGGGGACAAATGATTTTAATCTTACACATTACAAATTGCAAATAGCCGTCATGACAAGAGAGGTGGTGGTGTGAATATATATGTAAATGATAATTTTAGATACAAAAGAAGGCTAGACTTAGACATTTCTGTGACAGTATTGAAAGTATATTTATTGAAGTGTATAGCAAAATTAAAAACTATATTGTTGCTGTAAATATATAGACGCACCCAGTCATTACTTCAGAGTTTCATACATGTATAAATAAAATAGATGTACCTTAATTAGTACATTCTACAAGAAAAAAAAAGAATGTATATTAATGGGTATTTATTATAATGTTGATTTTTTGAAGATAAATGAAGTGTAAAATGTAACTGAATTCTTTAATAATTTTTAATTTATCTATTATATTCATAACCCAACCAGAATCACAGATCAATGTGCATCTACTTTGGATAATATTTTGTATAATGTTTCTGAAAATGTTTTATTGTCTGTATATAGAATCTGATGTGAGTGATCACTTAATACCATTTGTAGTTTTGAAATCTGACCAACTATAGCAGAATCTGAAGCGGAATGACCTATATTGACTTGAATGAAGAAATATAACACCTTTTTTGTCAGGAATTGGCTTGTGTAATTGGCAATGTCTGGATCAGTTTGTAAATGCTAATAGAAATATGATCACTTCTTAAATATATTGTTGAACTATATAAGAAGTGTCTCCCTCTTAAACATTCAAAAATAAAAACAAAAATACCAATAAAAAACCTTGGAAACTAAGGATATAGTAAAGCTTAGCAAGAAAAAACATTTACTGTATCAATAATATTTAAGAAACCGAACCCTAGTACGAAAAGAATCCTACAAAAAATGTAGAAATATTAAATAACCTTTCTCGAGAAAGTAAACGCAATATTACGACTCAAAATTTGAATCAGTACGTCATGATAAGAAAGGAACATGGAAACTCAATTACATTTTAAATAAAACAACTAAGAAAAGGAAATAAAGAAATAGAAAATGATGGTGTGATAATCACAGAGAAACAAAATATGTCATGGGGAAATATATTTCACACAACATATGTTGAGCTCAGAAGGAGGAAAGATATATTTCGAAATAAAATGGGAAAATCTGAAAATTTGTGTACAAAATGAATGGAGAGTTGTCCATGAGATCGGCCATTTTGAAGCCGATGATGCCAATTTGAGGATCCCCATAGAAAGAACAACTAGACTTTTCAAACTTCCATAACTCTCTTATTTTATAACGATTTTGATGAAACTTTTTTTTAGATTGCTCCTCTCATTTTCCTCTTTCCTGTAAGGTTGATTCTCTCCTTGGGTTGGATTCCCCTTTAAAGAAAAGTTCAGTCTTGTTGAATTCAATTCCATTATCAAGCTTACATGTAGTACATGAGAAAGAGAACACCGTTTAATTGATCCTTGATCCCTTTAGCATGTTGCGTTCACGAGAAATGCTGCTTTGAACATTATCAGGTTCAATTGGAAGATCCGCGGAGATTTTTGAGGGCAATTTGATGACGTCACATGTTGAAGGAGCAAACCCGGAAGTAATGCATGAAGCATTTCTATTACTACCTATGCATTATATAGAAAGATAAAACAATAGAGACAGAACAATAAATACCATAAGGAATAAAGAAAAATCAATAATAAGAAAATAGAAACAACAAATATGTTTAGGAAATAGAGAAACAATAAATAACATAATGAAAGAGAGAAAACAATGAATAACATAAGGAAAGTGACAAAAACAATGAATAACATAAAGAAAGAGAGAAAAACAATGAATAACATAAGAAAAGATAAAAACAATGGATAACATAAGGAAAATGAGAAAAACAATGAATAACATAAGGAAGGGAAAACAAGGAATGAAATAAGGAAAGGGAAAAAGTAATGAATGTATAAGACTTGTATATACATGTAAGCGTAGCATTCAAGCTGTGCAACTTTCCCTTCATCTTTATGACGTCTTCAAGAACCCCTCCAAGTTTTACTTGATGTTTAAGATTTCAGAGACGGGACAAATAATGCCCTCTAACTCCACTTCAGGTTGTCCGTTTTTCACAAAATAAAAAGCAAGTTGTTCTACACACCCCACTGATTTGTTTCGTATATGAAATACTATTCCTTAAGGGTTGGTGTACATGTAGGATAGGTTAAAGGGGAAGTTCACCCTGGAATTTTATTTGTTTTAAAAAATGCAGACAAATAAAAGAAAAATATGAGTGAAGGTTTGGAGAAAATCGACCAACAAATAATGAAGTTATGATTATTCAAAGTTTTGATTCTGTGACGTCACGTGCGAGCAGTTCTCCTATGTGTTATGTAGTGTAAATTCCATAAAGTGCCATTTTTTCAAAAGAAAATGAATTGTGTCATCTGTGTGGTCGATATATCATCAAACGTATGTTCATACACATGCCTATATCAAATTGACCCATTCCTTTATCAAGAATCATGAAAAAAAGACAAATTTATGGAATTTACATACACAACACATGGGAGAGCTGCTCGCATGTGACGTCACAGAATCAAAAATTTACATATTCATAACTTTGCTATTTTTTAGTCGATTTTCTTCAAACTTTTACTCATAATTTTTTTTTTCTGCATTTTTTAAAACCAATAAAATTCCAGGGTGAACTTCCCCTTTAATAGAGTCTAGGGTTGGAATATTCAGTGAGATGAAATTTAGAGTGGAGCAAATGTTGTAGGAGTAAGTTTCATGGAATCTTTCTACATGCATATATAAGAGGCAGAGCATTTGAATCCCCTTCAGCTCTCTAAGAGCCAAAAACTTTGCCTTGATTCACAACTTCACTTTTAAATTATACAAGGAAAAGTTCAGTGCATGCTTTAACACAGCATTGCATTCATTCTATTTCCTGCATTACCCTCATATTTCATTTATTTTTAATTTCATCCTTTTTATGACAGTATCCTTTTTTTTTTAATAATGATACTCCAGCTCTTCCTGTCAAGTAAAATGTAATGGTATTTTCAAGTCTTGTTAATGGGTGCATGGATATCTCTACCAGCATATATCTCGGAAGGGTTATGGTACAGGGTATTTTCGTTTGAGGGTATGGGTGGGGTCTTAAAACTACAGAATCTGAATTCTAGAATGTTATTCATAAGAGAACTTGCCCAAGTGGACGTAACATCCCTGTTTGAGAGTTCTGGACATTTCTTCGACCCATATCTTGTACAGGATTGCGGCCATTGATTTGATATATTTTGGTGCATGAAGATGTGAGTAGACTTCAATACTTTACAGTTATTGTAATCATGGGATCCTTTTTTTCCAGTATTTACTACAGATCAACTTGGGGGAAACAGAAGGAAAAAAACAAAAAACTTGATAGTGGTGAATTTCCTTTGTTTTTAAGGAGATTGGTATTTCTACCTCCTTTTTTTTTTTCTTTTCGTATAAAACGCATAGTGACAAGCAATATACTGCAATGTGTTTTGCAAGTAAAGCACTGAATACTAATATAAGAATCAAATGTAGATCAAGTTTGAATTGGAGCGGACTAAAAGTGGAGTTTGAGAATTACAGTTCCCTTTTATGCAACTCCTGTTTAGGAATATAAAAGTTGTTGAACATCTTTTATCAATCAGTTTTCTGGAGGCAGAAAAAAAAGTTTATTTTAGCCAACATGTACATGTAATTTGACAATATTGAAGCCAAAAATTTAGATTATTAAAATGTTGAATAATTTATTTGTGTTTGCAAAGAGAGGGCTAAGTAGGCCAGATATATTACATGAAATGTTGATCAATATAAACAGTACTTGAACCCTGCACAGTGGTACGTACATGTAGTCTACTGGTACAGGTACTCCTTATTTGCTTCATTTATTTGACAAATTATTTTGGCATTAGCATACAATGTACGTAGGCATTAGCATTAAAAACAAATGTAGTCCTTGTGAGATATTGTCAGTATAATGTACTTCAATTGATCTTTAAACTCTTCAGCCTCTGGTTGATCTACTGTCTAGTGCTAAATTATAGTACGATCATGATGTAAAAACATGATACATGCATGAACATTTTTTGATTGTGTGTGATTTGTTTTTTTGTGATCATGCATTTTGTGGCATGAATTTATCAAGTAAAAAAAACAACAAAAAAAACAGAAAGAGAGAAAAACTAGTGCATTTGTACATACGGAGACATGTCTATGTACAGTATGTATACAAATACATGCAAGGACAATTAAACATTATTATGCAACATGTACAGGTACATATGCTGAGCATTATTGAGATGATCACGATTTTACATCATGTTGCAGCTCTTTTTATATCATGATATGTTTCTATTCCAACACAGCATGCCCTTGGACCCCAGACAAGATTGTTGAATCTGTTGATCATAAAATCCTAATTTTGTCTAAAGATTGTGTGTTTTGTGATTATTTCTTTTCCCAATACAAACTATGTACATGACTTCAGTGGAGTTACATGGATTTTGTCTAATTGGACATTTTTTCAGTGTGTGAAATGTGAAGGGCAGTTCATCGTATACAAGTCATGGAGCTGAGCCAACAATATAATTTGTACACTGTATAATTTAATTATAGGCTAACGTACATGCTCTACAGAAGGTTGACATGAATGTAAAACGTACGTTATTTTATGGCTGTATTTAATTAGATTATTATACATTCTCGATAGCGTTCATAAGTTTTAGCCCCTTTTCATTAGAATAAGTATCAGCAACTAATGATCAACTTCCACCTATTAAATGAACATGTACATGTGTAGGTTTCATTTTTAAATCACTGCTCTCCACATTTTCATTTGCATTTACAGATACTTGGTCCAATCAAATTGGCAACTTCTTAGGGCGTTGGTACTTTAACGATCAAGGAGCAGAGGACAGTCCACCAGCAATGTCTGGTTCGGCCGCAAAGGAAAATGGCAAGGCCTCGTCCAGTTCTGCTGCTGTATCCAACGGTAACGCACCCCTGAGTCGGAAGGGGTCGAGTGATACCGCGCAGAAGAGGGTCCTCTTCCAAATATCAGAGGATTCCACGATGGACGATTCGCCTCCGAACACGCCCAACAACAACGGGGAGGTATCAGACAGCGTCTTCACAGATTCGGCAAACAATGGCTGTGATGGTGGAAGCGTTAAACAGAAGAAACCTGGGAGGTATGATCAGTGGTATTTTTAAGGGCATACCAGTACATTATACAATTTTAGAAGGTGCCAGAATTAGAAGTTAGAATATTGCATTTGCTGTTGAAATGAACATTAACCTCCTCAGTACTGTATATTATTAGAATCTAGTTTTCCTCCACACAGGCTGAGATTTCCTGTATTGTTTAACATCTTGTTCTTTAAAGGGGAAGTCCACCCTGGGATTTAATTGGTTTTAAAGAATGAAGAAAAATAAAAGAAAAATATGAGTGAAGGTTTGAAGAAAATCAACCAAAAAATAACGAAGTTATGAATATTAAAAGTTTTGATTCTGTGACGTCACGTGCGAGCTGTTCTCCTATGTGTTATGTAATGTAAATTCCATAAAAGTATCATATATTTCAGCAGAATATGAATTATTTCAACTTTGCGGTCGATATTTCATCAAACCTATGTTTGTCTCTATCATATTGACCCATTCCTTTATCAAGAACCGTAAAAAGAGACAAATTAATGCAATTTACATTACACAACACATGGGAGAGCTGCTCGCACTTGACGTCACACAATCAAAACTTAAAATATTCATAACTTCGCTATTTTTGGACGATTTTCTTTAAACTTTCACTAATATTTTTCTTTCATTTTCTGCATTTTCTAAAACCAATAAAATCCCAGGGTGAACTTCCCCTTTAAATATTTCTCTGCACAGGCAGATATTAGAAGAATTTTTAAAAATAATTTGAGTACTTTTTTGTGTATTTTAACTAAACCTTGATGGTGAAGTTTGCTTTAAAGGTGGTGTATAGTTTCGGGAGAAAGAAAAATTAATTTTGATTCACATTAAGATAAATTATGAAAGATTGAATCCAAGAACTATTTAAGGCAAATTATAGTACTTGAAATCTTGTTTTAGTGTCTTTATTTCATAATATAAGGATAAAAAAGATAAGTCGGGGACCCGTCTCAGGATTAATAGCGCTCACGTGGAAAACCAATGGGGATTCTCTTGTGTGGGTGTTACACACAGATCGTTCGCACTAATTCACGCCCTAACCTCCGGCGTGCGAACCTGTCAGCAGAGGTCTAAACAGCAGTTAAATTACACTTCAAACAATTTCAATGAAATTCATTGGAAATAATGAAAGGAATATCACAAGATCTCTCACACATATCTTTTAGTGCAATGTGGACAACATATAACTACATTTGATCGGTTTTGTGCCAATTCCTTTTTTTTGTTACCAAAACTATACACCAGGTTTAAAGTCTGAATGCAATTAACACTAAAGTTGTAGATTTTAGTATCAAGGCGATATTCCGGCCAGGCAGTGATTAGCTTTAAACCAAACAAAGAACAACCAAACGGACATACTTTTGTTATATTGGGCATGAAATTCTTTTGCATGTAATTTTTACTGTAAATGTAAAATGCAATGGGAATTCCATTATTATGACAACCAGAAAGGTAGTTTAGCTACATGATTGTATGCATTACCATTCTGGCTTTTGTAAATGCCATTTGAGCATTCATATTAAACCTTTGTGAAACAGTGTTGCCAGCCTTTAGCACTGCTGGAGATCGATTGTGATAAATTCTTTTCTTTTTGATGCCATTTTCTTTTGCTATCCTCCTTTTCTTCGTGTACTGAAATTTTCAGTCTATACTGTCAATTGCGTCTTTCTTCTGTTTTAGTCCAGCGATTGATGCCACGAAATGCAGATTTAGTGCCCTCAGTGCCCCTCACCTTTGTCATCTGGTCTCCCCCGTAATGTCAATGGTGTCGGATAAGTAAGGGTTGCGACCTTTGTTGGGTCCATGCCCCAAGTTTCTGTATTTTGTTGAATGTTATTTTCTTTTACGTATTTGAAATAGTCTTGACCATTTGCAGACAACCACATGAATGTTCATTTTCAAATCTGAAATGAATTAATGCAGTACATGTGCACATACATGTACATGTACTTGTACAGTATTTGATATTATTGAAACTGAAAGCAGAACGAAAACATTAACTGTTCACTGTAAGGTTCACTGTACTTTTCGATCTGGGTACAAAACTAAAGTGCAGTGCATATAACTTACCATCTTATTTCTATGGAGGGTACATTGTACAGAATACAAAACAACAAAAACTATTTTTAGATTATATTCTTGGGTTCTCTACAAATGGTCCATTTTATGAGATGCTGCAATTGTTATATTTTGTTCACCACATTCTACATTCTGCATCTTGGTCCTTAATTTACAGTATTAGATGTCTGCAAGTGATGCACGTTCAATAGTTTTCTTCATTTGTTTAATATTCTTGTTACAGCATGCTTACCTGCTTTTCAAAAAAATACATGAAACCTTCGTCAGCAAGTTCTGCGTACGTAAAGACCATCTTGTTTCTTGATTACCCGTCAACCTATGCACATGTATAATATGGACCACTAAATACTCTTTCCAGCTGGCTTTAGCATACATGTTCATATAATATGGACTAGCTTGATGGAGACACAACATTTATTGAACTGAGTAAAATTGTAAATGTTGTGTCCCCTGAAGTAATGATCATTAACAAAATCAGACATCTAGAGCTACATGTAACTTTGATTGCTGTAAAATAAAAAAAACAATCTCTTGCAATCAAGCTATCATGCGTGATTGCCTCATGTCACATGAGCATTCACTTTGTACCATACATGAAATATTAATGGTTGCAAAATCCCATTCACTTTTGCTAGCGGGCAATAAAACTAATTTTTGGCCTGCTCATTCTTTGGTTTATAATGGGTCAGTAAGATGTAAAGATAAAATTACTCAGATGTCTGATATACATGTTTAAGTTTTTATTTATTTATTTATTTTTTTTTTTTTTTGTCCTGCTTTTCCTAGGCTAATTGTGTAATCAATTGATTTTTTTTTTCTATACTATTCCTGACCTGTTTTGTTAATTTGGTTTTGAATACTGTCTCATTTGTATTAATTATTTTCTTTAATACTGTTTACTGTTTACTGTTGATCTTAAAATCCATGTTTCAAACATTGCACATTGTCTGACCACTAAATAAGAGTCAGAAGGACATTAAAGTGATTATTAACACAATTAAACAACCACTTGACTGTCTTTCTGGCTCCAAGCAGATGTGCCTGATTACTTGTCTTCCAAGGCAATGTCTACATGTATTATATTGAAGGAGGAAAAAAAAAAAGAAATGTAAAAGTATAAGAATATTCAAACGACCTGTAGAGCTAGTACAGTACTCAACTAGGGAGAATAAAACGACAGTTAATTTCCCCCAAATTATCCTTTAATTGGACATTGAAAACAATAAAGAGTGATCCTGGAAAAGTAATTGGAAGGCTGACAAATAAATTTAATAATGTTGCCAAGTAGACAATTGCTGAATACAGCATTTCATATACTTGTAGTTGATAGGTTCAAATGTAATGTGCTTAGTTGAAGATTAAAAGGTTTTCACAATAAAGTGACATAAATTTATTTCACAGTGAGAGCGTAACAGATGTCAGTCCCTGTTATACAGTCTGTGCCAAATAAAATGGTACAGTTGGGAAACATTTTTTTCATTGTATGAAGATTAGTCACAACCTGAAAATAATTGGTATTTCCATAAAGCAGGCAAAATAAGCTTTCTTCTGCAAATTTTTTCATCACATTTGGTGCTGTACTTTTTGAGATATAACTATAGTTTTCTACAATCTACAAAAATCAATTTTTCGCACGCCATCCTATGCCTTTGTGAGGGTTGCGCATTATGGCCATGAATTCAGTGCTCCAGAACAATAGAAGTGCGTAATTTCGATTTGTTCCTCGTCGCACAAAAATGAGCATAAATTTTGTTTTACGAAAGCTAATTATACAGAACAAAGCACATCAGCAAAAAATATCTTTTGGCTTTAATTTGATACCACATACACACATTATTTTCAAAAGATTTCACACCTAAATTTTTTTCCCCTGACTGTACCATTTTTTGGGACGCAGACCGTATGTCTTGTTGTGATAGTCTCTCTCCTTTTCTTGTTCTTGTATTTTCCTCTCTGACTTTGTTTCTGTCAAATGAGCCCAGACTTGTATTCCTCTCCCATTAATTTTCCCCCTCTAATCAATACCGTTGTCTAATTCCACCATTTGTCAAGTGTTGATTAAGAATCCTTTTTTTTAAACACTAATTCATAATTATCTGTTTAAGAGTGAGAAGGGTTGTAACACCCTGGATAATAAATGTACATACAATATGCCCTTCTAGCTCTCATCAGAATTTTATCCATTTGGCTGTAAAACTGTTGTACTTTATGCATGTGTACATGTTGTACATGTGTGTATGTGCCCCCCCCCCCTACCCATTTTTTGTTCTCCTTTCCCCCTCACACTGTTTTTTTTTTGTTTTTTTTTTCTTTCCCTTTTGATATTAGTCTGGTGTTTCTGTGCCTGTATCATCATCTTGTGTGCTCCTGTTGGCCCTTAATAGGCCTATCTCCCTCTTTCTATTAATTCTTCTCTCTTCTCTACTTCAATCTCCAAACACACATTGACCTTACTGGGTTCATGGATACAAGACTTGTACCTGCCCATTTGAACTTCACAAGGAAAGATAGACTGTATGAAAATAGAAATTACATTTATCATGATTAGCTAAATCTTGATTGTTTGTGATTCACTTATTTTTGGCATGAAATTATTTATTGGATTTTGACCATTTTGTAATATTCTGAACATTGGCAGTCAGATGCTTCCTACTGTACATGTAATAAAGCAACATTTAGACTACAGAAATTTCCTTTCCAGCAATAAAAAGTAATTGAAATAAAAAACGATCATTACATACCTTTACATGTACAGTTGAGGTCGGAAGTTTACATATACCCAGGGAATTCAATGAAAATTGTTCACTTGCCAAACATCATACTGTTTCTTCAGAAATATTAATACTACCATGACAAATTTGGTATCAAGTAAAAGAGCATACTAAGCTCTTTCACCTGATTGGAATGCTGAAGGGATTAAAGCATATTTCAAATGGAATCAGCTTTGTACAAAAAAAGTAATATTTTTGCCAAATGTTTTCTATTGTTAGTCATTGTATTTTCAAACATCGTTTCATAGAAATATATAAATGTCAAATCTATTATTGATATTACATTTTTTATCATGATATGTCACCACTGAACAATAAGTTTAATCTGAAATGTTTGTGTTGATAAGTAACGAGCATAAATATGAATTGTTTTGGTCAAGTTTTTATTTTCAATTTTCTAAAAATATGAAGATTTTTTTCGGGAAAATGACACCTAAATATTCTTCAGCTCCTGATAACAAACCAATGTGATGAAAGAGTATGACATACATGTACTCATTTGTTTGATACCAAATTTGTCATGATAGCACAGATCATAAGATACAATGTACATGTGTACAGTAAATTTTATGATGTTTGGCAAGTGAACAATTTTTTTTTTGAATTCCCAGCGTGTATGTAAACTTCCGGCCTCAACTGTATGTACCCTGTATTTATTCTATAAAAGTGCAAGAGTACAGTCTGTGTCAAAAAAAATGGTACAGTCGGGGAAAAAATAATTTAGATGTGAAATCTTTTCAAATAATGTGTGTATGTGGTACCAAATTACAGCCAAAATATTTTCCTTGCTGATGCACTTTGTTCTATATAATTTTCTTTCTTAAAGCAAAAGTTATGCTAAATTTTGTGCGACGGGGAACAAATCGAAATTCCACACTTCTATTGTTCTGGAGCGTTGAATTCAGGGCCATTATGCGAAACCTACACAAAGGCATGGGACGTCGTGCGAAAAATAGATTTTTCTTGATTGCAGAAAACTGGTCATATCTAAAAAATTACAGCACTAAATGTGATGAAAAAAACTGCAGAAGAAAGTTTGATTTTTCTGCTTTATGAAAATACCAAATAATACCAGGTTGGGATTAATTTTGATACTATAAAAAAATGTTTTCCACTTGTACCATTTTATTTGACACAGACTGTATAATCATCATTACATTCTATCATCTGCAATCACATGCCAAAGTCAAGAAATAAAACATTTAAATCAATAATCAGTGGAATCTTAGAGAAAATAAAGCCTTCATGTTCCCCTCAATTTCATTTCCTTTGTCACCTTGTCCTTTTATGTTTACCCCCTCAGTGAAAATTTTGATGAACCGTAAGTACCCTCAAATTGTAATGCAAAATTTGCATTAAGCTACATGCAGTGCCCTGCTTTTATTTTCTTTTTTATTCCTTTCTCTCCCTTTTTTTTTATAAATCTTGCATACACACTTTAAGTGGTATCTCACTTCACGGAGACATCTCCACAACCCCAAAAATCTCATGGATATGAGCATGTTTAATCTTCCCACGATTTGAGACTTCACAGAGACATCTCAAACCTGTCTCAAACTACATTAGTTTCAAACCTGTCTCGTGGCAAGCGAGGTACCATTAGATATTCCAGAGCTAGGCCTGTTCTCAGGAGCTTTTTTTGCATACTATATAGTTATAAAAAATTATATAGTTTATACTTTTATATTTTAACTATCTGGCTAGAGGTATGGCAGACATACATGTAACAGCATATATGTTTAATTGCAAAAAGTGTTTACCTATGCTCATAATACAGTTGGGCTGGGGATCTGGTAAAAAGCTACATGTATTTTTAAAATGTGTCAAAAGCAACTTATCAGCAAATGTATCTTTTTAAAGAAGTACATGTATAAATGTTATATGGCACAATATTTAATGCTGTACATGCAAATTCTGCAATTTTGTTAATCTTTTATCATGAAGATCAAGACCTGTTTTCTACCATGAGGATATTTTTACGTTCAACAATGTACATAGTTTTTTAGTAAATTTTGTACATTGTGAAAATGAGAAGCATCCTTTTGATTGCATGGTCATCTTCGCATTCTTTTCATTTCGTGGTAACTAAATAGCATTCCTTTTCTTCTTATTTTCATATTTGTATGTTTTTTTTTTTTCATAAATATTTTAATGCTCTTTCTCTCTCTCTTCGACATTGATAAATGGCTACCGTAAAATCTTTATTTTTTATTGATTGCTATGTAATCCTACATGTATTGCACATGTCCCAATTTGCAATCACTGTTGCACTAATATTGCTTCTTTCTGTTTAATTATTTTACTGAATATTTATATGTGGATCTCACCTGTGATTATTTCAGCTACTAATGAAGGTGCTTACAGCTTTAATATATTAATAGAAGCTTGCTTTCAGATCAATACTGCTAAGCTTTCTTGCTTTTAAATGTACAGTTCCTCAGTTGCATCTAGAAGACCAAGACCAAACTGACACTACAATGTAGGCCATGCAAAAGTAAAATTATCCAAAGAACAAAAGTGTCCGTTGATTGTGCCCAGGTTTATTTGGGTCACTTTGACGGTGTACATGCAACTGGGGTATTTTGGACTTTGAGAAGATTTTTTTTTTTTTTTTTTCAACAAATGCATACAAAATGCATCTGACTGGTAAATTGTTTTTGTGTGCACAGGTGCAGTGTACATGTGCATTGTTGTAAAGTGAAATACAAATGCACTTTCATATTAAAAAGAATTAATAATATTCATGACTTTATTTTTAAAAAATTATAATATTTTATCCACTATTTTGGTGCTGGCAACAGACAGGTTAATTTGCTTTTACGCTAAATTTCAATCTTACCGGCCAGTTGGACTTGCTTTTGTCTTTCAGCATTCCACTTTCCTTTTTAATTTATGATTGTGTTTATTTAACATATTTTTAACATCTTTTGCTTTAATATTCAATTTTCTTGAATTTGCATTTTTATAGCTCACTTCTTGTACTCTAAATTTAAGTTTGTTTGAATGAAGATGCATGAAACATGAATGTTAATATGGATATATTCTCTTTATATTTTATATGTATGATTTTAGTGTGCTTTTTCATACACTTTGATAGGGAATTAATTTTCATCACTTGGCTTTCAAATATTTGTTTGAATAAAACAATCAAATCAATTAATCTTAAAAATGTTATTACATTCTCTTTCGTGCGCTACATGTACATGAATATTTTTCTGGTTTCCAATGGACACAAGTATGTGTATATAGCCAACCACAATTACTTAGACTACCATTTACAAAAGATTAAGACCTAAGCAGTATGACCTTTCACTTATGACCTCGTACAGCTTCCGACATAGCATGTCTGGTATGAACCTGGTCGAGATGGACAGCCGAATAACCGAGAGTGCGCCAGGGTCGGCAGGGACAGCAAGACTTTGCCGTGGCTACGTCCCCAGAGTTTGTCAGGAAATTTGGCGGCAACTTTGTTATCAATAAGGTATGGTTCTAGGCATGATTTTTTTTTTTTTGCATCTGATTTGTGCTACACATCAACCAAAGAAATCATGAATTTTCAATACCTAAGACTGCAAAATTTCTTTTTACACTCTTTGAATCTGTTGGTTTGTGGACGATATGAGATTTATGAAGATTTAATGCTGCAATGGGTTAGGGTAATGTACCTTAGAAATATTAAGCTGGAATTTAAGAGATAGTTAACTTAACCCTAATTGGACGTGGGGGGGGGGGGGGTTCTTGAAACACCCTCCCCCCACTCGACATTTTTCGCGATAAATTTTTAACGCAAGAAGCTATATGGCCGCGATATTTCATGACTTTTTCTTGAAGTCTCGCGCATTTAAAGCCCAAATTTGCGACGCCAATCCGCAATTCATACGCAAATCATCCTAAAAAGCCAGTGGGACCGCGCCTTTATCGGTATCTATCATCAAGGCATACATTGTTGTAGATCTACATTTTATCTACAGGATAGCGTACATGTACCTCAAGAAACATTTCCCTCCCACACAGAGCACCACATGCATGTAGCTAGCTCTTTCTTGGCAGCTGGAAACCTGGGGGGGGGGGTGTTTCACATAGAGTTAAGTAGACTTAAAAATCGCACTTACATCATTAGTTTCATGAGTTATAATACTCATCACCTCATTGGATTGACCGTGCTCAGGAAATGCGCACCATTGTCAAATCTACATTGTATCAATTAATTGCGCGTTATAAAACAAGATGCGCGTAGAAGTTAAGTGCGACTCTAAGTCTCCTTAACTCTTTGTGAAACACCCCCTGGTCTGAAAGCGCTAAGTGCCGCTGAGGACATGTGTCCGATGCTGGTGTCTGTGGTACAAGCCTGATTATTCTCCATTTGCTCAGAAACTGTCAAGCATCATTAAATGGATACATTTACACCCTGTATCATGTAATCTAGAGTTTACTTACCAATCTACTTGACCTCATTATCTCATGGATTATGCTTTTTTTTCTTGCAGGTTCTTATTGCTAACAATGGTATCGCTGCAGTTAAGTGCATGAGGTCTATCAGACGTTGGGCCTTTGAAGTCTTTAGGAATGACAAGGCAATTAAGTTTGTTGTCATGGTAACACCAGAGGATCTCAATGCGAATGCAGGTAACTTTGCAAAGATAGAAAAAGTCTTATCATTGACAGTCCACACTTTTAAAAGTGATCGTCTGTTTGGAAACACAATGGCTCGTATTGTGGATCACAGTTCAACTGGAGATCAGCTTTAATCGGACAATAGGATTGCATAGTTCACAATAAGGGCAAACCTGTTCGATGAAGACCATATTAATGGGCCTCTCATTGAAATCACATTCCTAAAAAGTATTCTTATGTTTCTCCTGACTAGTCTTTAGGTACTAGTTTTATTCTACACGTATATTTTGCATTGATTGTAGTCAGGCTCAGTATGATATTTCATAGTCAAGTCACTTTAATAAATCAAATGTTTTATGTACATGTATGTAATGTGTCTCATTATCACATGTACATTTAGCAGCGAGGTTAAAAAAAAAGAAGAAGAGATTTAGACATGTGCAACCTTACTTGTTTCTTTATATCAATGCCTACTCAAGCATTTCGTTCTCACATGCATCTTTCATTCTCAGAGTATATCAAGACGGCTGACCACTATGTCCCTGTACCTGGCGGGGCCAATAACAACAACTATGCCAACGTGGAGCTCATTGTCGATATAGCAACTCGTATGCAGGTGGAGGCTGTATGGGCGGGATGGGGACACGCCTCTGAGAACCCTAAACTGCCAGAGATGCTCCACAAGGCTGGCATAGCTTTCATCGGTTAGTCCCAAGTATTTACTAAAATAAAGGTTTTAAATTTCTTGGATGTTATGCTTCACAAATTCTTCTGTAGTTTATTCCACAAAACATACGCTACATGTACCACTGAGAAAGCTCTTTTCCCCATACACTAGATTACTCTTGTTCTTGGAGGCTATTAAATGAGATATTTTAAAAGTTGTCATCTGAAATTTTGTGATGAAGTTTTAATCGTAAGATTTCACAGATAGCTTGTTGATATTCCAATTACGAATTGTTTACTGTGCTTTACATGTTAATTAATTCCATCATCCATTAACATTCACACAACTAAATATTTTATCCATTATTAGGACCGCCTGAGAATGCAATGTGGTCGCTTGGAGACAAGATTGCATCTTCCATCGTAGCCCAGAGTGCTGGGGTGCCCACCCTGCCCTGGAGTGGAGACGGTCTGACTATTGAGTGGTCGGAGGAAGATGCCAAGAGCGGTAAGGTCCTGACCATCCCGGATGAACTCTACCGTAAGGGGTGCGTAGAGGATGCTGAGGAGGGTATACAGGTAAAATGGCTTTTCCTTTCTTCTGATTTCCAAACGATGAGATGGAGGAATACAGTTTACCTACATGAACAGGTTGACCTGCGTCTGTGTAGGCATTGTACAAATATCACTGTCTAGCAATACATATGTTGGTAATGAGGATATGATCATGGTATATGGATGATAATGATGTTGATGAGGATGAGCATGATGATGATGATAATGATGATGTTGATGATGATGATGATGATGATGATGATGATGATGATGATGATGTTGATGATGATGATGATGATGATGATGATGATGATAATGATAATGTTGATGAGGGTGATGATGATGATGATGATGATGATGATGATGATAATGACGATGATGATGATTGATGATGATGATGATCATGATGATGATCATGATGATGATAATGATGAGGGTGATAATGATGATGATGATAATGATGCTAATGATGATGAGGGTGATGATTAACTGAACTGTTAATGTTGGTTGAGTTGATGAAGATGATGATGATGTGATATCGATGATGTGAATGTTTACCACATTGATACATTTTCGATGAGAACGACGATGAAAGCTGCGATGGTTCGATGATGATGGATGCTAATCAATAACTACATGTAGCTATTGAATATTCATGGGAAAATCACTTTTAACACATGGTGCTTGAATCTTTCATCGTTTTATCAGGCTGCTGAACGAATTGGATTCCCTGTCATGATCAAAGCATCTGAGGGAGGCGGAGGAAAAGGAATCCGAAAAGCTGAAAACAAGGAGGACTTTGCCAGCCTCTTCCGGCAGGTGCAGAGTGAAGTGCCAGGATCCCCTATTTTTGTAATGAAACTGGCCAAGAGGTTTGTACCATAGTACTGTAGGAGGACTATTCCATTATCACAATGATTTTGATAATCTTAATTACAATTCATACAGATGTTTCTATTCAAGTGCACAGTAGACAGTTTGACAAAATCACCATAATTAAATAGGAAGGTGACAAAAGCCGGACATGTCATTTTAGATACCATATCTTACCAAAATTATGAACATGAGATGAAAATCCATAACATAAACCTTTGGGTTTTTGCAGTGCTCGTCATTTAGAAGTGCAGCTGCTTGCAGACAAGTACGGCAATGCCATCTCCATATTTGGTCGTGACTGCTCCATTCAGCGTCGTCATCAGAAGATCATTGAGGAGGCACCAGCATCCATTGCTAGGGAAGAAGTTTTCAAACAGATGGAGAAGGTATTGTGCTCAAGTTCACGATTCTAGGATCTAAAGATTATTTTAATGATCAGAAATAAATAGACCTTTTTACGTTTCTTTTTTCAAATTTATGCATAATTTTTAGACAAAAGTTGTTTTTCATGACCTCAAGGCTTGCCAATTGCTTTCTAGATAACTAATTTCAATTATCTTACTTTTGGGGCTAACCCCTTGCATCAAAATATTACTTTTGGAATATTGTTTTGCACAATGACATCGGTGTTATGCTACATGTAAGTTTCACACCCACATCCTTTAATAGTAACTGAGGTTATGTTCAAACCACATGGCTACAGCACATCCAAAAATACCCAAATTATTTTTATGCAGTGAAACAAAGGCATATGATACAAGGGATTTTGGTTAATAATTCTTCTTCCCTATCATTTTTATTTTCCTCACATTATTCCATCAGGCTGCAGTAACACTGGCCAAGATGGTGGGCTATGTGAGCGCTGGAACCGTAGAATACCTCTACAATGATGCAGACGGTACCTTCTCTTTCCTGGAGTTGAACCCCCGTCTGCAAGTGGAACATCCCTGCTCTGAGATGGTAGCTGGTGTCAATCTCCCTGCGTTGCAGCTTCAGGTTAGTGGATAGTCTGCAAAACACAGACCTTATGCAATTCATCATATCAAAATGAGACACATGTCATGGAGCAATTATCAAGGAACAAAAATTGAGTGAAAACGATAAGGGGAAATATTGAATACATGTACTTAAATTATTTTGCTGATTGTCTCAACTCTTTCCTCATTGACTTGTGTCTCATTCTGATATGATAGATCACCAACATGTATATTGACCATTCCCTTTTACAAGGAAGGTTCCTCCTGCACAGTCTTCAAGCTTTCTTAAAGAGATCTACATATGAAAGCATTTTACGGTCGTACTATATATTTAATTTTGACTGTAGGGATTTCATTTTTGTGTTTTGGGAAGTACATGTATAGAAATATGGGCAACAAGTATTTGACTTAATTTAAGCTTTAATTTGATATTTCTAAACAAACTATGGTATATTTTCAAAGAAACCTATCTCAGTCTCACTCTGAGAATTATTGAGCAGTAACATTCACTGTAAAGCATCTGTATTTGCCTACAAACTGACACGGATTGGACTCGGTTTTGAGTCCCAGTCACATCTTTCAGATAGTAATGTTACAGGTCAGTCCCAGATGTACATAATTGTATCTTATTGAGTCCGTCCAAACCCAAAACAAAGTACATGTACATTTCATCTACTCAAAATTGATGTTTTTATGTTGTTTTGACTTGAACAGGTTGCTATGGGAATTCCCCTTCATCGTATCAAGGATATCAGAGTCTTATACTCAGAGAGCCCATGGGAAGATACACCCATTGACTTTGAGAAGTAAGTGGAGAATGAGAGAGATAGCAGATAAGGGAGAGATAGAATGGGAGAGTGCAAAAGGAAGAGGGAGAAAGGGAGATAGAGGATTAGGGAGGTGTTAATTATAGCTTGATCCCAGTTGTGACGTAAAGTAATACAAAAAAGTGGGGAAAAAAAGAGTTTTCTGCAAGGAAAAGGGCTAGGAAACAGAAATAATGAAATGAAAGAGTGAGATGCAGATAAAAGTTAGATTGGCATAAGTTCCTATAGTAGGCTTTCTGATTTTGTACAAACAATGTATATTCCTTGTAGTTTTTATTCAATGTGGGTATGAATCTTGTTTGCAGATTGGTATCATTTAAGAATCACAAATTATTCATGTTCATGTTCCATTTTATTTCTTCTTGCAGCCCACCCATACCTCCATGTCCAAAGGGCCATGTGATTGCCTGCAGAATCACCAGTGAAAATCCAGATGAGGTAAATAGACCTTCAATGTCGTACAGATATTAGTGAGCTTTCGCAAATCAATCGCGGACTCACTCTAGGACGAAGAACGGTAAGATTTGACCGTAGTTGAACTCGTCCGCGGTCCTCCTAGTCTTCTGTTTCGCACATTCAAGAACAAACGGTTTGTATGATGTAACAAAGGCTTGACAATTGTTATTGTCAAACTGATATGACGTCACAATAAAGAGGGCGCAGGTCTTAAAGCTTACCGCGTAACTAACGTATAAACACGTATAGCGCGTCACCGACAAGAAATACTAATTGGCTGATCTACTTCTTACCGTTGCTAATATCAAGAATGTGAAATTGGCCAAAAACTGCTCTTAAATTTGAAGCACGGACGAGCAAATGCAAAATGAGCATGCGCAGATTCAATCTTCATCGTCCTTCATCTTTGAGTAAGTCCGCAATTGATTTGTGAAAGCTCACTATTATCTGAAAGGCATGGGCAATATATTTTGGTTAGCATTGAGACAACTATTTACTATACTGAAAATACTGAAAATCTATTTGCTGTCTTTGACTGAAATTATTCCTCTCCCCCTTTTCCATCATTTTCTTTCTGTTCCCTGTCCCCCCTCTATTACCCTATTCATCACCTAACATATGAATTTCTCTTCCTCTCTCTCTTTCACTCTCACATGTACACTCTCTGCAATTTGTCAATAAATGTAGATTACGTGTATGATATATTTTTTGTCTTTCATCGTCTCTCCTCAGGGTTTCAAACCCAGTGCTGGTACAGTGTCCGAGCTCAACTTCCGCAGCAGTAAGAATGTCTGGGGCTACTTCAGTGTAGCAGCTTCAGGAGGCCTTCATGAATTTGCTGATTCTCAATTCGGACATTGCTTCTCATGGGGCGAGGATCGGGAGGATGCTAGAGAGTGAGTCAGTCAGCAAAATCTTTTCCATGTTTGCGATACACCATAAGCTTGTCTTTGAATGCTTGTGTCTGTGTGATTCTGAGGGGGAAAAAAAGCATGCAGTCAATATTACTGTCAATCCTAAATATAGGAATAGATTTTCAAGCAAAAAACATTCCTTAAAGTATTGAGAAAAGGTCATACATGTATATTACCAATTCAATTTATAGCAATCCTAAAAATGCAGTCAACTATTAAAAAATCCCGAACTGTGTGTGAAATGAAAGACACTTGACACTTTAATTTTTACAATGTCTGAATGACAAAGTTGTCTTTTCTGTTTAGGAATTCAAGGTTTTGGGTAAAATTTTTGTGATATTTTCAGGATACTGTATGCTCTTACAAACATACATACAAGAGCAGAGTATGGAACACCTGCTGGTATGCCCCATCTCATTGAACCATGAAGACCTGGAAGGGTTTAGCCCCAAAGCAAAGTCATGTGTCCAACAGGGGACTGGTGTAATATAACCTAATGTAGTGACCCAAAAAGAATAAGAATAATCTCTACCAGACCACAAAACCTTGTAACAGTGTACTATAATTGAATTATGATGAGAAAAGACACTATTAAATATGATTTCATTGACTCTTACAGAAACATGGTAGTTGCTCTCAAGGAGCTGTCAATCCGTGGAGACTTCAGGACTACAGTGGAATACCTGATCATGTTGTTAGAGACAGAACCATTCCAGAACAATGACTTCAACACAGCCTGGCTGGACAAGCTCATTGCAGAGAAAGTACAAGTGAGTGGATAACCGTCAATTAAATTAAATTTAATTTAATGTAATTCAGTTCTGATCAATATAATCGACCTGTTTGATTAGGGTGGTATCTTACTTCATGGAAACAAAATTGAAACAGATTCGCCAGCATGGCATTGTACTAGCTTTTTCCGCGACGTACAAAAGGTTACGTGGCACAAAAGACGGATTAGCCAGCATGCCATTGTACTAGATCTGTCTCCTGTAGCACACAAAAATCTGTCGCGGAGACAGAGGAGACGGATATAGTGCAATGCCATGCTGGCAAATGTGTCTCAATTTTGTTTCCGTGAAGTGAGATAGCACCCTTAGCGAAAACTAATCATGGATATTTCTGAGGGAGCAAGATTTATTCACTTGGTGTTGGGTCCAGCATGCTGTAATTAAAGGCTTTTGTTATGTAATCCCCCATTCCACCTGGAGAAGGCTATTGTTATTCTGGCAGCACATCCTGTAAGATATCTGAGCCAGAATGGTGTTTGATGCACCACCACCCAGCATTTTATTGGTCTCGGAACAATTTTTTTTTTTCTTTAAAGCTAAGCTAGTGTTGTAGTCATAAGATTGAATTGTGGAAGAGACTGTCTCAAAGTGATGGGAAATGTCAATAATGAATGCACCTAAGAATTATTTATTGATGTGAGGTTTTGGAATCAAGAAAATGATAAGAAATTTACCAAATTCTTCTGAGAGTAACATGCACTGCACACAAAAATGCATGTATGGGACTACATGTCCATGTGCTCACATGTTTGGGACCCGAACATAGCTTTTTATGTCATATTATCACTATGGGGGCATTTGAAGAGCAATCCTTTTTAGTGGAACTTTCTACTATAAAATTCTTCCTACAGTAAATAGCTTGAAAATAATTTGAAAGCTCACAATTATTTTGTTGACCCATGGTTCACCTCTCCCACTACACTAGATTCTCTTTAAGCTGGTGTGCTTGCATGGGTCTGGAATGGGACCATGCCATACACATTCAAGATGATATCCCATTCCGAACCCTTGCAATACACCAAGTTAATATATCCTTGCTCCCTTGCCTGGTTACTTTGCAATGAGGTATTAACCCTTTAGCACCTAAACCGCCCGAGACCGCCCGTCAGTTTACTCAATAAACCGCCCGTTTTATGCACGCTATAGTCCTGATGATATAAAAATACGTGATCAAACATGCCAATACTAGTTGTGCATTACCCATGGGATGTGTGCTGTCCGATTCTGTACAAAAAAGTATGTGTTAGGAATAAAAAAGAATGTTTTAGGAATATTTCTATTGAAACACCCTGATGCACACACAGCCAAACCCTTTCCGTTAGGGAGTAAGATGACACTTTTCACGCAGTCTCTAGGTGCTAAAGGGTTAATATATAAATCGCCCTGTTATTAATGAATAAACTACAGCACTTTGAATTCAGTTTTCGTGAATGACATTTCATCTATGTTTGGCAAACCAAACCTTTAATTTTGTAGACAGTGTACATGGTCTATGATGATTTGATGAAAAAAATCCTGATTGAATGCAATATAAGTCATACGATATAAGGATGGTGAAATTGTATTTGCAGGATACTTTCGGCCGTCCAACTGGAGCAAATCATATAACCTGGTAATGATGAGCACCTAACCAAGCACTAAACAAGATTATTCTTTGAACTGTATGTACATCTTTCATATATTTTTTATCTTGATTTTGTTTGCAGGCAGAGAAACCAGACCCAATGCTCGGTGTGATCATAGGCTCTATACACATTGCTGATGCTTCCATCCATGAAAGCTTCTCAAATTACCTCACCAACCTTGAAAGGTTTGTATCAAATATGTGATGCACCACATCGAAATCAGACACAAGTCATCGACCAAATTCAGCACAGTGTAGAGGAAATCGGCAAAATAATAAAAATTGTCTTATTTGGGGGGGAAATATTTTTTGATTATCTGAATGTTCAATGTTTCGTGTACGCTCTGTAAAAAAAATGAGTAGAAATGATTGGGGGAAAGCCTTTAAAAATGGATTGATTGTTGGAATCTTTGACTCTTTTCTTGCGACTTGTGTCTGATTTTGATATGATGAGTCGAATATGTCAGACTAAGCTACACAATGTACATTGTAAATGGGATGTCAATCTGTGTAACCCAACTTCTTAACGCTTGCATTTATTTCCAACCAAATGTTTATTGATGTGAAGTGTCTTTGGTATGCTGTATTATTACTATAATTTTTCCTGTTGATTATAAATTTTCTTGGAAATAAAATTAATAAAATCAGTGGTCATAGATTCCTGTTTGTGTTGAAAATTAAGATTAATAATTACTGGGGTGACAGAACCTTGTACCCATATCTCAATTTTACGGTGTCACTTTTGTTTCAAACTCCTGATACATGTACATGTACATGTAGTCAAGTTATGTCCTATCACAATCCTAAATGTAACTCTCTTATCCCAAGAAAAAGGTCTACAGTGGGGTGTAACACAAAGACTTACGATTGATTGAAAGTTACGATTGATTTTTTTCTCGGTAGCCTCATCTGGAAACCAGGTACGATTATGGATTATGATTGAGAGTAGGGTTAGGGCTAGGGTTTGGATTAAGATCATCAAATTTGGAGCATCCTGTCCATGATGAGGCTACCAAGAAAAAAATCATTCTTAACTTTTTATCAATCGTAAGACTTTGTGTTACACCCAACAGAGCAAATCGGAGGAAAGGAAATTTCAAAAATGTAACTTACAGTGCATTGGCTGCCATGTACATGTACTTTTGTTCTCCTGAAAATTGGCGTGTTTAAGATACAAGGTATTGTTGCCCTAGCAGTGTTTACTTGTAATTTGATTAATTTTTTGTCTTGTCTAGTTTTAATTTTCGATGCATGCCAAATACATTATACTTATGTTCAGCACTCCTTTCAACTTAGCAAGATTTCCGTTTAGCTTTATACATTACCCTGCCGTTTTTTTATTTTTTTTATTGTTTTTTTTTTAATGCTTATAATTCGGCGATCACAGTGATTTGCCACTCAATACATGTGCCCATTGTTGTATAGTTTTGTTACTTTTGTACTTTCTCTTCCAGCTGCCATTTGTTTTTCAATTGATAATCCATATTCCTTTCACCATGATTCTTAAGTCACCTTTGCCTCACACCTATTTCAAATAATTGTTTCTCTGGTTAAATTTGCAAGGTTGAATGGAGTTGTACCTTTCTGTTAATGATGTATTTCTATCTACTTTGTTTTATTATATGTATCATTTACTTTGTAAAAACCTTTGCAATTTAGCCTTTGGCTGCAAGAAATGTTTTGATGTTTGAATAAAAGACCATTATTATCATGTACCCAAATTTATCTATTAATTCTTTCTGCAGAGGGCAGGTCTTGCCTGCAAGCACCCTGAGCAACTCAAGGGAGGTTGATCTCATCCATGAAGGCAACAAGTATGTCACTCAGGTGACAAGACAGGGTCCAAACAGCTATCATCTCCTCCTCAACAAGTCTACTGTAGAGGCAGAAATACACAGGATGCCTGATGGGGGTCTTCTAGTCTCGTATGATGGTAGCAGTTACACATCGTACCTCAAGGAACAAGTGGATAGGTGAGAGTCCAATTTTTTTTTTTTCACTTGGACCCTTTATTTTGTTTAGGTTTCATCTCAAAAGATATTGTGTATTGCCATTCAAAATATAATTATTCATTCCATTTATTTATGCCTTTGTGGTCTGCTACCACATTTTTGTTTATGTTTACATGCTGTCTTGGCTTTACAGGTGACTTTACTTTGTTTACTTTTCATTATAATACTAATTTTAAATTATCTTCATCATATTCAGAACTAGAACTGTGAAAGTCATTGCAGACACATGCAGGACGTTTGCAGTGCATGCCTCAATGTTACCAATGGTTAAATTATGAAAATGCTTTTACAATACTAATGATGATAATAATGCTTTGTAGTTGTCATGCAGTACATTTTCATGGTTTTGAGACAAACATTTCAGTTAAAAAATGAGGTTTAAGCATAAAACTTAACAGAAGATACATGTATCGTCCTTACATACATTTTCAAATAACTTGAATATTTCTTTTTTTGTCTTTCTCTCATCCATTTCTTAGCTACCGTATCACCATTGGTATTCAGACCTGTATCTTTGAGAAGGAGAATGACCCCACTGTCCTGAGGTCACCATCAGCAGGCAAACTGATCAACTTTGTGGTAGAAGACGGTGGTCATGTGTATGCAGGTCAGCCGTACGCTGAGATTGAGGTCATGAAGATGGTGATGAGCCTACGGGTCAATGAAACAGGATGGTAAGGAAATGATATTGATGATGAAGTTAATTTGTAATTGTAATAATGGTGATGATGATGATGGTGGTGGTGATGATTGGGCTCATTGTGACACTAATGACAGTGATAGTGATGGTAATATTGATGATGATGATGATGATAATTATCTTAATTATGACAGATGGTGATGATGGTGATGAGAATGATATGTAATTCATATACATGTACATGTAGGTGTATAAATGATAAGATTCATAGCAAGAAATAGTAATGCTGCAATTTTTCATTCTCACTCAGCATACATTACGTAAAACGGCCAGGAGCAGTATTGGATCAGGGAAGCGTTGTAGCCAAGCTAGAACTTGATGACCCTAGCAGAGTTCAAAAGGTAATACACCCAGAAACTGTAGCCATTGGAATGAACCATCAGAAATGCATCTCTTAATACTGACCCGCTCATTCTTTTAAAAAATATACTTGTAGATCATTCTCTCCAACACACCTCCAGTTAAAAACTATCTTGGAGTATTATCGAGGGACAAACAACTTGGTACAAAGTAACCCAAATGGTACCTGTCCATGTATGGACATGCTTTCTATGCCATATGTATACATGTACATGTATATCCCCCCCCCCCCCCTCTCAAACTATAAACGCATTTGGTGAGTGTTTTTTCTTTGTCCATGTTTCATTAGAGTGTACCAGTACTTAATTCAATCTCTCATTGGAGACTTTTCTTTATAATAGGGGGAGGGGGAATAAAGAGTCAAAGCTCATTGCTGTAGACCTGCTAATAATAGAAGCAATTAACACCTCTCCTAATCTCATTGATTATACAGACAGCTTTGGAGTCAAAGCAAAGCCTTTTGTTTGAAATAAGAATAGAAGCTACTGGTACATGTAGTTCATGGATAATCTGCTTTTGAAAGTCACCTCCTAATCAAGCCCTCATTATGCCATACACAATGTAGCTCTCCATCCTCAACATCGCTTAACCCTTTCGTTACTAGGCACTTTTTCCAAATAACTGAATTTTCTCACTTCACTTCAAATTTTCAAAAAGATAACTCAATTAATCCCCCTAGTGTTTGCATCCGCATGAAAACTATCGTTCCCAGCTTTCCAACAGTATATAACTCAACAAGAGAGGGCGCTTTCTTGCACAATGGCAGTAAAATCAGTTTCCCTTGTCACCAGTGTTCTATGGTGCCAAAAGGCGAGTAATGAGAGGGTTAAGCGCCATGAACGATGAAAGACAGACCTGAGTGCTATATAAGTACCCACTATTATTATTATTATTATTGCCAATACAATAAATTGGGTCATTGTTTACAAATGGGCAGTTTTGTTGTTGTTTTTTTTTTCTACACAGGTACTGACAGAAGTGCATATACATGTAGTTCTTAATTTAGAGCCGTCGAAAATGATAGCCATGTGCCACAATGAATTTATTGAGGTTTAGATTTATCAAGATTGTCATATTTTCATGTATTTCATAAAGCTACTACATGTATGTATTGATAACAAGAGGGTATAAGTATGATGGTGAATGATCCCCAGATATAATTATAAGCCTAAGTGAAAGTGCATTATCAAAGCTAAATGGTGTTTATTGTTAATTCCAATTGACAGATGTATATGTAGCATTTTGTTCAACTTACAATGCTTCATGTACCAGGCAAACATACATGTAGCATGAAGAATTTAACATGACAAGAATTCTATGGAGGAAAAAATTTATACAATGTACATGTATATGAATCTAACAATTTTACTAATTATTATGTTGCAGGCCCAGCTGTATACCGGGCAGTTTCCTGAACCAACCAACCCGCAGGTCGTGGGTCTGAAGCTCAACCAGATGTTTAAAAAGACCAGAGAATCAGCAGAGAATATCATGAATGGATATGCCCTTCCAGAGCCACACTTCACCAAAAAGGTGAGATGATGATAATGGCATGCATCTATGGTAATTAGGGTTACAATAGGCGCTGCTCCGCTAGCTCGAGCTATTTTAAATAGCGCACTATTTGTGATCTGATGAACTAGGTAAGCCTGATCGAAGGTGATCTGGCTTTGCGGTCAAATAGCGCGCTAATTCGGCTAAAATCTCAGCCCAAGTCATCTTAGGTTTTTTCAAAAGAACTTGAGCTGGTTTGCGGTTTTGGTACGAAATAGCGCGCTATTTTGCGTGGTGCTGCACTAGCTCGAGCTAAACGCAAAATCGTGCACATTTGCGTGTATATGCTAGCGGTAGTTACCAGTTGCACAATACATATCAGGCTTGTTTGTTCAAGGTCACATCAGGTCGTTAATGCGAAACTTTGAAATAGCTTGAGCTAGTGAAGGACCGGTTTCTTTTTTCAGGTTTTTTCCCCGATTCACCAATTAGCGCGCTATTTTTTAGCTCGAGCTAGTGCAGCAGCATCTAATGATTGCCTTGGATTGTAGTATTGGTTGTTCTGACTCATACAATCTGATTATATATACCTGGCTGCATTTCATCCAAGTTTTAGCCTTTGTACATCTACATTGACATGTACAGTGCTGATCGCGTTAAACTTTACCTATACGTATTTACGCGTACCAATACGTGTTTTTATAACGGGTATGTACGTGAATCGCGCCGACTGGTGCGAAGCGGAGCGCATATTGGTTTAGCGCCATCTGCGGCGCATTATTGCCAACCGCGCCTACATTTTATTGTATGTATAATATTGAAGACGGCAAAATCATTTTTTTAATATAAAAAGAAAAAGAAAAGAAAAATGAAACGAAATGTGACGGCAGATTCATTATGGCGGAAAAAACAAAGACAGATAGTTCATTTCTGAATTAGAAATTAAACTAAATGCGACGGCAACTCGATTCTTTGTCGAATGAAAACGGAAAAGAATATGGCGAAAAATACGAAGACGGAAAGTTCATATTTTAATGAAAAATTAAACCAAATGCGACGGCAAATCGATCCTTTGTCGAATGAAAACAGAAATGATTATGGAGGAAAATACGAAGACGCAAAATTCATTAGTAATCACAATAACTATCGTTTTAGAATTGATTTGCTGTCTCGGTTGGTTCCTTTTTATATTCAATAAGAACGGAAAATATTATGGCGGAAGAAAACAAAGACAGAAGAGGTAACTTTTGAATTAGAAATTAAACTAAATGCGACGGCAAATCGATTCTTTGTCGAATGAAAACAAAAAGATCTCAGTGCGAAAATAGAAGACGAAAGTTCATTTTTCATGAAAAAATTAAACCAAATGTCGACGGCAAATCGATCCTGCCGAATGAACAGAAAGATAGGCGGAAAATACAAAGACGCAAAATCAATTTTGCAGTCACAATAACGTATTTAGAATTGATTTGTGCTCGATTGGTTCCTTTTCATATTCAATAAGAATTTTGTGTTCGGACCAATCCATTTCTGTTTATTAGACAAAAAAAAAAAAAAAAAAAATATCAATCTCAAGGTACAACAAATACTACAATAATTCAACAACTAACTCCACTTCGTCTCATGGACTGCAATGCGATGAATACTGAACCGTTGATTCTTTAATAAAATGAATAAGGTTCAAATAACAATATCATTTTCTTGTTATCATTCCACCATTGTTGCTTAGTTCATCGCAGACGTTTCTGCTCTAAATCCTGTTAAAAATATCAAAAAAAATATTGCTAACATTTCATAATGATGATAAATTGTCAATTGGCTAATGTGTTTATTCCAACAATTATTGTTATTGAAATATCGTTCTTGATAACATTCCTTTTGAATCGGATCATTAATTGCGTTAAATCAAAAATAAAATGCGTACTATTCCAAAAGGGCACATCTAAAAAACAAACTTAATATAGACACCCTGTGAGTCCGATCACTTGTGTTAAATCAAATAAAATGCGTACTATTCCATAAGGTATATCTGAACAAAAACAAAATAAACTAAGCGGACTTGTTAAAGGTATCAAAACAACGCCCTTGTGAAAGGAGCATTGCGTTAAATCAATATATATAAATACGTTCATTGCGGAAGGCGCGAAATCAGTAATATATACGTTCTATTGCGGAGGGCATATCTTTACAAAAACAACACATCTTAATATGTCTAGTCAAACCAAACATCAAGGCGGACTTTGTTAAAAGTAAATGAAAACACACCCTTGTGAGTCGATCAATGCGTAAAACAATTGATAAATGGGCACTATTGCGTAAGACATATCTTACTAAAACATTACAACTAGTATTATCTAGTCAAACAAAATATAAAAGGCGGAATTGTTAAAGAATGTCAATCAGATCTTTTCGTTAAATCATATAAAAATACGTACTATCCAAAAGGTACATCTTATATAACAAACATCTCAATATAGACACCCTTGTGAGTCCGATCCATCTGTATAATCAATAAAAATGCGTACTATTGCCATAAGGTATATCTTAACTAAAACAAAAATATTAAACTAGAGTTCGACTTTGTTAAAAGTAATATCAATAGCACGCCCTTGGTGAAATAGAACATATTTGCGTTAAAATCATATAAATAATACGTTCCTATTGGCGGATGGGGGCGCGTTAAATCATTATTATAAAATACGGTTCTATTGCCTGAAGGCACTACTTTACAAAAACAACAGCATCTTATTATTAAGTTCTTAGATCAAACCTAAACTATCAATATCAAAATCGCACACATGTGAAATAAACATTTGGCTATAATCCAAAAGCCATATTTGCAACGGAAACTAACATGCAATTTATAATGTATCCCATAAATCAGCTTTCAAAAACAGCCGAGTAGTTTGTCTCCACACTAGCGCGCCAGCGAGTGACTGAGGAGACGTATTGGCACAATCCAAAGCCTGCCCCTAGCCACGTGGTTTGTCACGCAAGCAAAGGTGAGGGGGAGATAGATCAATATGGCGAGACCCTTCCAGAAATCGAATGCCAGGAGGTATATGAAAGACAACAAAACGGCCTCTATTTATTTATTTATTCATACCAGAACTTTTGCCGCTATGTTTCTCAATTCTCTCAATATCCTCAAAAAAAGTTCAGCCTATACTTCTTCCCTACACAATAGTTTAGGTCTAGCCTTATAGCATTAAAAGAGAAGGGATAGGAGATTTTCACAAGAACATCTATCTGCAAACATAGAAGCTCCCTTCATTCGTGTAAAATTTCCCTTTGATGTAACTTTTATTCATGCAACTCCAAAGCCAAAACTTGTAACAGTATTTGCAAAAGTTCGATTGCCGACTGTCAAAACAAGACATGTGGAGAATATAAACATTGGCTATAATATCCAAGCCATATGCAACGGAAGAAACCAACAGCATAATTTAAGTTCCACATAATCAGCATTCCAAAAAACCAGCCATGATAGTTTCCCCACAAAGAACACAGCGCGCCAGCAGATAGTAGTCCAGAGGCAGGAACTGAGCACGTATTGCGCAATCACAAAGCCTCAGCCCAGCCTGCCTAGCCCTCGCCACGTGGTTTTGTCACGCAAGCAAGATGAGGGGTGGAGATAATCTCATATCGAGACCCTTTCCAGATATCGAATGCCAGGGTATATGAAAAGACAACAAAACTGGCCTCTATTTTATTTTATTCATACCTAACTTTTGGCCGCTTATGTTTCTCAATTCTTCAATATTCCCATTTGAAACAAAAAAGTTCAGCCTATACTTCTTCCCTACACAATAGTTTATGGTCTAATGCCTTATAGCAGATCTAAAGAGATAGGGATAGGAGATTTTTCAGAGAACATCTATCTGCAAACATAGAAGCTCCCTTCATTCGTGTAAAATTTCCCTTTGATGTAACTTTTTATCATGCAACTCCAAAGCCAAAACTTGTAACAGTATTTGCAAAGTCTGAATTGCAGACTGGTACTCTAAGGGGTTTGTTTACTTTTTAAGAAAATTGCGCGCGTCCTTGAGTTGATTTCAGGAGAATGAAATATAGCCTACACCCTGGGAGAGTTGTGGAATTTGTTGAGTGGTGTTGAATTCTCTCTGCCATTGAGCCCCCCCCCCCGGAAAAAGGATGTAAATTATTTTCCTACTATTTTATAAATACGGAAATCTTTGTCCCCTCCCAGTCGCTTTCGCTTCTCTCTCTCTCTCTCTCTCTCTCTCTCTCTGGAGTTGAATTCTTTGACCATTCAGCCCGGACGTAAAATTATATTTTCCCCATTTTATATCATAAAATCGCCTCCCCTCTCCCAACTTTCTATCTCTTTCTCTCTTCTCCATTATAATCGACTCATTTACATGTAAAGTTGTGCTTTTAGATTTGAATCAGATCTTTGTATTATGTGATCGGATGTACATGAACCATAAGTACGCCTCGCGGTGTCTACTAACTCCCCCTCAACTCTTCTGTTACAAACAATACCGGATACTGAAATACATACACGGCGGCGAAGACGTCTTCGTTCAGTACATAATGAAGATTATCTTGCAATGGT
>CALNVZ010003426.1:345911-376547 GCA_940671915.1 Paracentrotus lividus | reverse complement strand
TGCACTCGAAAAAAAAGGTTGTTCTACAGATCCTACACCTTTCAATTTTCGGCTACCAAAAACTAAACTTTTACATGACATTTGAAATGAACTTGCGCCGACCTATCCCCTCACATTACTATATGACACAACTAAGCAAGCAATTTGTCAGTATGACTTGGGATTGCAATTGTATCCCCTTTATAAAATTATTTCCAGTGATGAATATTGGACTTGTCTGCCATGATCATAATGCCAGCATTTTTGGATGTGATCAGCATTTGGGACTTCGTATTCGTTGGCATGCATTGCTCACCCAGGAAAAATACTCCATCTTTCCTGGTTCACCAAATTTACAAACTGAACTTTATTGCCTGCTTAGTTTCGGACCTTTTATTAGTGTGTTAGTCGGCACAGGTCTTGTGATGGTCCTGTGACATCTGAAAAATTTGAAATATGCAGATGTCACAACTCATTGCGAGCTCATCAGGTGGTCTCACCTGACCATTCACCAACACAACGTAAATGGGTTAGACAACATGAGTAGTTAGTATGTTATTTTAGTTCTGAGTAAAATATTCCAAACACATGATGGCAATGACACATTCATAAAAAGCATAAAAAAAATTATATAGAACAGTGTCTGTGTGGACTTGAATGAGTTGTGCAATCAAATATACATCAGGGGTTCCCAAACCTTTTGTTCATACCCAGACCAACTAACTTTTCATAACAAGGACTGGTGGTGACCCCAATTAACAATTCATCAGTGCCGTTAATAAATTCTGACAAAGTCTTGCCCCCACGTCACAGTTTGAAAACCCCTGATCTACATGTTGTAAAATTCTCCACTGATCACTTGTACTCATTCAAGCTGCAAATACTGATTGATATTGGCAACTGACTTGACAAGTGGACAATCATGTATACATGTATATCTTCATTTGTGGACCTGCATTGCACCTTAAACCTAAAAGCAGCATTAAATCTTCTTCAAATATGAATATGGCGGCCATATTGGACGCAGCAGCCATTTTGGAAAAAATAACAAATAATAAGGGCCTCCCTAGGCCCTCATCAACTTTTTTGAAAAGTCCGGACGATCAACATGTTTATTTTTTTACTTGGCCTTAAAGATATCCTGCGTAGGCCTTTTGATATACAATCACATTGGATATAATACTTCTATTAAAGGTTTAGACTATAATGGGAATAATTTAGTAGGCTCCTAGCCCTCCTCTGCTCTTGGTTGTTGTATTTTCATTTTAATATAAATCCTACCCAGATTAATGTAATCTCAGGTCTCGTTGACAAGACTATGACATGACCGACTCGCAATACGTCGACCTCCTTCGCGTCTTAATTGTGTGTGTGTGTGTGTGTGTGTGTGTCAGCTACGTACGTGTTTCCACATAATCGATCGTATAAGCTAGCTAGCTATGTGCATTTAATATGTGCGCGCTAGCCATCTCTATTTATAGAAAAGATGAATACTAATTAGGTGAAACATTTTGCATCGTATTAATTATATTTATGCCTAGCCTGCGCTGCATGCATGCCTAGTATACTAGGTGGTACCCAGTTGTATGTCCGGACGGGTTGTTTGTCCGGACAAAGACGGAAATTCTAGGCCAGTTTTGTGATCAGTATTTCATTAATTGATTGAAAATTAATATCAGACAAATAACAAAGCACAATGTTCACAAATATTTTTGCTAGTTACTGCAACAAATTTTGAGAAAATCCAGAGCAAAAGATGATGTTTTTATCTGCCTTAAGTGTCCGGACAACGGAACCCCCCCCCCCCATCTACTGTACTGTCCTACGTGCTGCCTAGATAGGCGAGGCAGGCTATGCAGGCTATGTTTTGGCAACCTAAAATTTACGTTTTTTCCTTTATTTTATTTATTTTATTATCATTTGAAGATTCATCAATGTTCTTCCATTAATCATTATGATCCCGTAGATCAAAAAAACTTCATTCAATTATTTTATTTATTTTATTTACAAGAACAATGTTCTGTTTTGTTTTTACTTGTTGTTTGTTTTGTTTTGATTTGTTTAACATTCGGCATTGTATACATTTGCTTTCCCATAAAAGGCATGTATCCTATGCCTCCTCCCGGTCCAGTGGCCAAACCATGCCTAGATCATGCTTGTCATGATTTCTCAGGGCGGCCATATTTTCAGGCAGAGAAAATCAAGAAAGCTATCTTCCTTTTAGCAAACCATTTTAATTGGGGTAGTTTTCAATACTTTGTCCAGGAAAAAATTAAATATGGTCGCCAATATGTTTCTAAAGCCTAATAGAGTATGAAAGGGGGTAATAAAAAAAAAAAAAAAAAAAAAAAAAAAAAGCTGCGAGACGTTCCACAATGAAAAGAAAATTCCACAGAATGTTCGATTTCCGCAGGTCCCGGAAGCAATAGTAATTAGTACGCATATATATATATGATTAACAAAGTTGATCGGACTAACAAGGGTGTCTACACTCTAAAAAAATGAGTAAAATCTTACCCAATATTGAGCAAAAAGGTAACTCTCGTGAAATTGAGTAAAAAATATTACTCATGCGGTTGAGCTAAATGTTACTCAGAAAAGAGTAACTTTTAGTCATCTATGTATCATTCCCATTCCATAGCTTCGAAGGAGTAAACCATTAAACCATTAGTTTACTCATTTTCTTGCGACGTTACCTTTGACTAACTGTTTAAGAGTAAACAAAAATTTACTCCGTTGGAAGTAAAGCATTAGATTTACTCCGTTGGAGTAAAGCATTAGTTTACTCATTTTCTTGCGAGTTACCTTTTTTTTTTTTTTACAGTGTGACACTTTTAACACAGCGGCCTTTAATTTTATCGTTTTGAATAAACAATATTAAGATGTCTTTTTTTATAAGATGTGCCCTTTCGAATAGTACGCAGTTATTATGATTTAACGCAAATGATCAGGACAACACATGGTGTCGTATTTTATTCACTTTTTAACAAAGGCCCCTTTAACTGTTATGGTTGACTCGACCATATTAGGAAATATGTTTTAGTACAGATAGGCCATCAAGCAATAATACCGCATTTATTATATGCATTAACGGAAATGATCCGACACACCAAGGGTGTGTGTTTTATTCACTTTTAACTTAAAGTCGCCTTTAATGTTAGTATTTTACTAACAATATTAAAGATAATCTGGTTTTACGTTGGGGAACCGTGTAAAACGTTTTAGTTTTGTTGGGTAAAAACGGCGAACGTAGTTGTTGTTGGTAACTGCACACAACACGGGTTCGGGCACTGCCCCCTGATGCCATTGCTGCATCGAAGTATGATCTATTACTTTAATGCCGTTTTGTTTAGGTATGTTACAAACGAATGTACTGTTTCGAATACAGAAAAGGTCCGCCTTTAATATTATGTTAACTTTGAAAAAAAACAAGACTCAGTCAGATGCCCTTAATGGCAATAGTGTACGCCATTATTATATATGATTTAACGCAAGTGATCGGACTCACAAGAGTTTGTCTATTAGATAGCACTAATTTACAGAAGTGCCGCCTTAATGTTATGTTTTGAATAAACCACATATTGGGGCTGTTTTGTTATATAAAGATGTGCCCTTTCTGAATAGTAGCGTCTTATTTTTTACGATTCCTGACTTGTTGATTTTATTTATTTATATTCCGTCAGGTGGTACAACGTTAACAGATAGGTGCCGAAAAGGAAGAAGAAACACTGACAGGATAGCCCATGAAAAGCCGAAACAGGCTTCATTTCCAATGGGGTCATATTCCTAAGGAAACGTATTGACAGTAATAATCGAGAACAAAATCACAAACTAACTACATATATACATGCAGAAACACCACAACAATAATACAAAATGATGAGATAATCGGCCAACAGAAAAAACTTTGCTAAATCTTATAGCAAACAGTTAATATCTACGACATAAAAATAGGCAAGATATACCTTAATAGTAATACTACAAACCAATATAGTAATCTACAAACCAAGATTTACTGTGACTAAACTGTTGTCTTCAACGATTGAACGCAAAATTAATGATCCAACTCAAAAGGTATGTATACAATAAACGATATTTCAAAACAATAATTTTTGGAATAACAAAACATTAGTCATCAATATGAACAAAGATACATTCATAATATTAAAATGTAGCAATATTCTTTGTATAATTACAGGACTTAAAGATGAAAACATCTGCAATGAACGAACGAACAATAGAATTAAACAAAAAGGGAAAATGAAATATGTTAATGAAAACACTATTCAATGATAAAAAAAGAAGAACTAAAACGCTACAGTCTTCGTCGGAAGAAGACGGAGTAGATGAAGTTTGAACGAATAATTTAGGCCAAATGAAAACGAAGTGGATTTAGGTTGTGGAATTATTATTGATTAGTAAATAAATGTGACGGCAAATGATTTTTTTTTTTTTTTTTTTTTTTTTTCAATGAAAACGGAATGATTAATGGCGGAAATACAAATTTTTTTAATATGAAAAGGAACAAACGAAGACAGCAAATTAATTCAAATACGATAATTATTGTGACGGCAAAATGCTATTATTCATCATCAAAAGAAAACAGACTAAGCAAATGCCGAGGGCAAATTAATGTGGAAAAAAAAATTATTGCAACGGCAAAATACAAGTATGATACTGGCCAATTTATAGCGAGGCCAAAAATGATAACGGCACACATTCCGTTAAGAAGTTTGAAAAACTGATTGTCCGTCTTTTTCCCGGTAGAATCATTTCCGTTTTCATTCGACAAAGAATCGATTTGCCGTCGCATTAATTTGGTTAATTTTTCATTAAAAATCAACTTTTCCGTTTCATATTTTCCCCATAATATGTTTCCGTTTTCATTCGACAAAGAATCGATTTGCCGTCGCATTTTGGTTTAGTTTTTCATTCGAAAATTAACCTTTCCGTTTCGTAATTTCCGCCATAATCATTTCCGTTTTCATTCGACAAAGAATCGATTTGTCGTTGCGTTTGGTTTAATTTTTCATTCCAAAATGAACTATCCGTCTTGTTTTTTTCGTCATAATCATTCCGTTTCATTCGACAAAGAATCGATTTGTCGTTGCATTTGGTTTTAATTTTTTCATTCCAAAATGAAGTTTCCGACTTTGTTTTCCGTCATAATCATTTCCGTTTCATTCGATGAAGAATGATTTGCGTCAAAATTTGTTTCATTTCTCTTTTCTTCTCTTTTCCCTTTTTCTTTTTTAATCATTCAAAAATGATTATAAAAGTAAAACACAAGAGGACATAATCATTTTGAGTTGTCGCATTTTTTTTGGAGCATGCCGACAGAGTATCAACGCTGATCTGTCGGTGCGCGCGGAGGAGCATGCAGCAGTCATTATAGGCAATTGCGGCAAGATGGCGTAAGATGGCGCTATTACACAATAGTGACGGGAAAGGAACATTTTGCTTGTAAGTGGCGCGCACGTGTACGCGTTATGCCTATAACGCATCACGTAAAAAATAGATGGAAAAACGGGTTTTGGGAGGTACGCGTTGGTAAAGTTTGACGTGATCAGCACTGTACATGTAGGTTGTGAAATTACTTTTGTGGTCTGTAACATGCACAGATAGGATCAATTGCAAGCCAATGGTAACCAATCAGGATCCCTGTTGCATAGACTTCTTGTGTTAAAGTCTCTGTGAACCAACAGATGTTTCGAATTTGCATTTGATTGAACACTGTAACTTTTATGTTTCAGGGCACAGGTTAGTTTATGATCTGAGTTAGATCAGAGTTAAGTTTTGTGTCTCTGGGATCAAAGTGAATTAAAAAAACTCTCTTCTTGTACATGTATGTATTTTTACCTTAACAAGTAAATTGTTTTTCAAACATCCATTAAAAGTATTCATGTGTCGAATCTTAACAAGATTTGTCCCACCTCTTCTATCTCCAGTGCACCATAGGATCACATAGGAGTTAATGACATCTCTCAGAGACCCTGTACTGCCACTCTTAGAGATGCAGGAGATGATAGCTACATGTAGCCTCTCAGGGCATGTTTGTTTAACTTTACCAGAACTCAATGACAATGCAATCATTAACAAACCCTACTCTTCTCTCTACAGTGTACTATGATCACAGAGAAGTTGATGACATCACTGCGAGACCCTGTACTGCCACTCCTGGAGATGCAGGAGATGATAGCCAGTATCTCAGGACGTGTGCCTAACACTGTAGAGTCAGAGATTAGAAGACTCCTCAATAACTACAGCAGTAACATCACATCGGTCCTCTGCCAGTTCCCAAGTCAACAGGTATCAGAGAAATTTGCTTATTATTTTTTTAATAGCCGATACATGTGAGAAAGCAAGTTTGTACTGTAGATTTTGGTAGCAAATGACGAAAAGTCATGTGGATTTGTTCATACATGTAAAGTGTATCCTTTTGGTTTTAAAATAGCACCTTCCACACCACACAATTATTCATGTAGTACATAGATCTACTTGTTTTTGCTTCCTTTTATTTTACATTTAATTTAAGCATTTGGATCAATCTATACTTATCATAAGCATTTACATGTACATGTACATGAACATAGGAGTCTTACATATTATTATCGTCACTACCATCAATAAAACAAAATTGTAAGTTTTCTTTTGTCTTTGAATCTTTTCATCCTTTTCACCACAGATTGCCAATGTGTTAGATCGCTACGCAGCCACCATGCTTCATAAAAAAGCAGAACGTGATACCTTCTTCATGCATACTCAGGGAATCGTGCAACTTGTACAACGGTATGGCAAAGGATTTAAGGTGCCTTCTCCAAACAAATTGCGTCAGTTTCCTGCAGCTTCCTGATCTAACGCGAGAAACAATCGCTTTCTCCTTTTAACATGTTTAAGCCGTATTAAGATTTCGGGATTCTATTCAAAAGCCGATAAATCGCGGGAAGCTGACGCACTTTGTTTGGAGAAGGCGCCTAAATTCTATCATTGTAACATAATCTTTTGCCTTACACCAACAATTTTTTTATAAGCTGTAGATGAAGAAAATTTTCAATTTGTATTCATGTATAGCCATTGTTTTATACTTTTGTAATGTGTAACTTGGATTAGACAACAAGACATAACAACAAAAATACAACAGCAAACATGAGTGGTATAAATAGAATATATGATAATTTGCCAAGGAACATGGAGGTGATATTTGTATTCAAGATGTTTAACCCGTCATTCACTGCAGATATCGTAATGGTATCCGTGGCCACATGAAGGCCATCATCCAGGAGCTATTACGTTACTACCTGGACGTTGAAAAGCGCTTCCAGCATGGACCTTACGACAAGTGCATCTTTGCTCTGAGGGACGAGTTCAAAGGTGATATGACAACGGTCTTCAATATCATCTACTCTCACTCTCAGGTCCAGAATAAGAACAAGCTAGTTGTTGGACTTATTGTAAGTATTTCAATTTCAATTTTATTTTTTTCCATTTCCAACAAAGAGTACAAAATTTATACAAATATCATTGGAATAAACATTTGACATAACAAAACATGCAATACAAAATATAGTATATCAATATTCCAAACTTGAATATTACGTTGGAAATGGAGAGATCCACTGAGAAGCAAAGCTTGTTAATTGTGGACCCCTCAAAAATAGTATTTAATAATAGTAAGTTACATGACTGAAATAAAGATACTTGCCAACAGAGAAGATGATAGAGAGAGAGAGAGAGAGAGGGGAAAAACACAGTACATGATATAAACAAAGTATGAAAATAAAAAGGAGAGGGTGAGAAGAGATAAAAGACAATGAAGAAAAGATATCTGCGTTGTGGACGAAAAAATATATCAGATAACGAATATATCATAAGTAGCAAAAGCGATTAACAAGAAAAGGGAAACAGTTGAGAGGATTGTTTGACGAGTGGTGACGACATCTTTGGAAAACAACGACAATAATGCCAAAAATCATGGTCATGTATAGCATGCAGTGAACAGAATTTCAAGTGATTTGGGATTTGATCTGTAACTTGTCAATTAATAATGTTTGCGTATTGATATTTTCAAGAAATAAATAGGTCTAAGGGCTGCTTGATCATTAGCTACAATTGCATGTAGTTTGAAATGCAGGAAAGATTATTTAGTCAAACATTATTGAGGAACCGAGAATTATGCCTGACATCAATGACTCACTTTATTTTGTCCATTCATTAGATGTTTAATCCAACCATGCAAGTTTTGAATAACCTGTATATGGATAATGCACATTCATCCACACTTCCGTCTTTCACTTTTACACAAATGTATATATACATTTACAGTAGTACGCATTCACTTTTTTTACCGTATTTTCAATAAAAAATGTTGTCCGTCCAGAATTTCAAAATGCTTCTTCTTCCTCATTTCAAGTCCGATTTCAATTTTGTTTGCTTTGTATATTAGCATTAGGTGGGGGATTCAAAACTTCTACACAGAATTTTGAAAGTCATTAAATATGCTAATTTATGCACATTTTTCAAGATTCACATAAAATGCTTCTTCTTTATTTGTTGACTGGTTTTGAATTGTTTGGTTCCATCTGGTAGAGCTACATTAGGTTCACCAAACTTGTACACAGAATTTTGAAATTTTTACCAAGAAAATGTTTTATGCGAAATTTTATGCAAAATTTATTCATAAATCACAAAAAATGCTTCTTCTCCTTCATTTGTAGCTTGATTTCAATTCCGTTTGCTTTATATGATAGCTCTAGGTGGTGGATATAAAAATTCTTCATAGAATTTTGAAACTCATTAAATACATGTATGCTAATTTTTGTGCATTTTCTGAAATTCAACAAAAAAATGCTGAACTTCTTTATTTGTGGACCGATTTTGATTTTTTTTTTTTTTTTTTTTGGTACCGTCTGGCACGAATTTCACCAAACTACACAGAATTTTGAAATTGTGACATGAAAATTATTTATGTTAATTTATGCGAAATTTAAAAATTGTGTTTATTTCTTTGCGAGATGCCGGATGAGCACCACATCATTGATGTGCTAGTTTTTTTTTTATTCGAACTATTTTGCTTTAATCATTTTCATGGCTAGTCTCATATTTCTGTCTTAAACCAGGATCGCCTGAGCAGTCGTGATTCCGGCCTGACGGACGAACTAACCCAGATCCTCAGTGAGCTCACTACGCTCAACAAGACTGATAACTCTAAGGTGGCGCTGCGATCTCGCCAGGCCCTGATCGCGGCTCACCAGCCATCCTATGAACTTCGTCATAACCAGGTGGAATCCATCTTCTTATCTGCCATTGATATGTATGGACATCAGTACTGCCCAGACAGTCTCAAGGTATGTACATTGTATATTGTACTTGTGCGAAACTATTTGTGGTACATTTTTTAAAAATACACGATTTTGCGCAAAGATTGGCAGGGGCGATTAAAAAAACCCATGAATACATTGGCATGCTTTCTTCTGCATGTATTGATTTGAGTCAATTGCGTGCTTACGAACATGCAGCATGAATTAGAAAACCTGTGAATGTGTTTTGAGGCCACTCATTTAATTCAATCTCAATTAACTCATTTAATTGCACAAGCATAACAGCGAATACAGATTGTTACGGTTCGTATTCACAAAGGTGGCGTAAAGTTAAGCCATGCGAAAATCTGTGGTTTAACTATGGCTAGGAAAATAGGAGAATAAGCCCAGCTTAAATCTGTAGTTTAACTATGGCTAGCAAAATGGGAGACAAATGTGTCTCGGTTGCAATATTCCTTACACGTTTACTGGATTCTGGAATCATGCTTTAGTTGTTAGGAAAACTTTTGAGCTTATCATCCCCATGCAGTTTTTAATAGTTTAAGTACCAACAATTCTGATAAATCAAACATTTACATTTCAAGATTGTAACTCATTTTGGTAATCATAGTTAAGCCACAGATTTAAGCTAGGCTTAACTTTAGGCCGCCTTTTTGAATACGGGCCAATGTTTTCACCACTGAAGGTACATGTGCATGTACATGTATATCATCGTGCAGTTTGGCATTCAACAAAAAAAGGGATATAGTAACATTGATCTGGCGGTGCTCAGTGGCTGCCGGCCCACGACCATTCCTGTTTTGGACTATAAATTGGGGATTTTTTTTTTTCTTTTTTCACATTTACCGAACTTGTGCATTGCAGCCTTGACAGGTTTGGTGTCTTCGATGGCCTTGCACACTAATAAACAGAATGTTACGTGATTGTACATATAGCACAAGTGTACAGGACTTGAATAGCATCCTTTATGTTGCAAATTCCATTTGAAGAATTGTTCAAAATGAATTTGCTGATTTTCTGTCTTTCAAAGTCCTACATGTACATGTATACATATTTTGGTTTCATGTTTTCCTTCAGAAACTGATCATGTCTGAGACAACAATCTTTGATGTTTTACCAGACTTCTTCTTCCATATGAACAGTGTTGTTAGACAAGCTGCTCTGGAGGTAAGTAATTCATGTACTATATTTTTTAATAAATTTCTTCTTGTAAGTATAAATGGGCCAATACCTACCCCCCCCCCTAAAAAACAAACAAACAAACAAACAAAACAAAAACAAGAAAAGAAATACAATCAATCAATCAATCAATTAATAAATAAATAAATAAAAAAGTAATGAAAAAAAAAACAATAATAAATCATTAATAAATAAACAAATAAATAAATATTAAAAAAAAAAAGAATTATACCTTTTTAATGGTTTCAGGACAACTACCCCCACCAGAAAGTTACTATATAATTCTATTCCTAACATTTTTTAGGGAGGGGTTACTTATTGTGGGGGTAATTGTCCAGGAGATAGATGTTCTAATACACATTTTAGTGTCTTATGAAATGTTTCTGAAGAAGGTTTGTTCAACATCTTGGGTCAGACCAACTGTTACACATATATATATATATATATATATATATATGTATATATTCTTCGCTGCTTTAAAATATTCTATTGTTCATGTCATGATATGATTACTCCCTTTCCCAGGTTTACGTCAGACGTGCGTACATTGCATATGACCTGAACTGCCTTCAGCATGCCATGCTCTCAAATGGATTGTGTCTTGTGGAATTCCAGTTCATGCTTCCGTCTTCCCACCCTAACAGGTAAATGGACTAGTCCAAAATTAAGTTACAGAACACACTATTCAATGATACTGTTAGATAAACCATTCTTGGTGATAGGGGAGAGGTCATTGTCTTACCTTCCTACAATGTATGTGTAACAGTCATGTACATTTAATCAAGATGGTTTTTAACATTTGACATACACGTACATGCTCATGTACACTTAACCCTGCTGTAGTCTCGTCCCACAGGTTTCCCCTTCATCCAATGAGTAGATGAATAGAAGGAAGCCGTTTTCTAAAAGGTTGACTAAAATTGCATTTATGATAACTAAAGGTTTCTCCTTTGCAATGATATGATTCAGTAAACTAGTCAGTATGTAGCTTAAATGCGGCGGTCACAACTCGCCGTACCTTCGACGTGCAACTCCCTACGGTGGATTTCGTAGAAAAAATTCGTACAGCGTATGTACCATGCAGGCACGTTGCCTGCACGACGTGCAGGAGGTTTTTCCAATACCCTTACTACAGAAACGCAGGAATCACAGAAATTGACCCATGACCTGTGCGTGCATTGTACACTCAACGCAGGCTACGTTGATTGCACGTGCCCCGTAGCCTACAACGAATTGTGACCGCCGCATTACATGTAGGAACTATAATTGTTTATGGGAACAAGTTCATATTTGTTCCATATGTACTTACTTGTACATGTATGATGGAGGTCCCTATGTATTTGACTCTTGGCATTTTGCTTGAAAAGACATAAGAAATGTAATACTATGTATTCCTGTAATCATTACATATATCATGTGTCACCACATACATGTATGTCATATCTCATGTTATTTCTAATACTCTCAAGAGTAAGTAAACTGTAGGACAGAAAATCTCATAAAAGTTTGAGCAAGAACATCGTCATTTTATAACTGAAAAAGGAGCCTGTGTCATTCAGACAAATATAAATAAACAAATATGTCCATGTCTGCGAACTCATTACTTTACAAACACTTGCGCCATTTTAAAAAGAAAGACAACATTTGAGCCTTTCAAATTTAGTTGCTAAGATTAGCCTATTATTCATTATTTTTGGCTCAGCTTTGCATAAATATATATATTCTCAAAATATAAAACGGCAAATTGATATTTGTTGCAAGTTTTGTTTCCTCTTAATTGCGCGGTTGTTTAGTTTTGTTTTTCCTTAATTATGCTGTTCTGCAGACATGAGCTCTCAGCAGACATACCTATAATAGAAGCATATTTTAATCCAATCCCCATTTTACATTTTGTTTACTCCCAAGGTTCCTCATAACTGATCGGGGCCACAATGTCCCTGGCACCAAGAGTGTTAAAAAGAAAAAGTCTAGTTCTGGTTCCAGGTGAGATGCAGAAGGCTGTAAGAGCCAAAATAGCTCTTCCTCTCCTTTCATTGTTTACACCTTTTTTGCAATTTAAATGCATGCCACCTTTTGCTGTTAATGTTTTTACACTTTCAGTATACAAGCTTCTTGTTCACTCACTAATCATTTCATTTTCCTGAAGCAAATCAGGAAAAAGATTCTAATCCTAATTGGTTAATTCTTGCACATGCAATGAAATTGGCCCACTCGATTTATTCTCGATTTACTCATGTTCACTCATTTTGTTCTGAAATCTTTCTCACTTAGTCTTCCATTTAGTACTCCACTGCATTTAACTTTTCACCTGTATATTAACCCAGCCCTCTCTTTCTCAAAAGCTTTGAGGGTATATGCTAAAGCTGTCAAATTAGACGTTTGATAAACTGCAGTCCACTCGGGCAAAGACAAGACGCAGAATGCGAATTTTGGAATTTCCCATCTACATGTATTCAGCATCATGTCCACATCTCCTAATACATGTAGTTCAATCCACAATGTACATGCACTCTTAATGTTGTTCCTTAGCATACCTACATGTATCGTTTCTGAACTTTCTGTAGAAGAAAAATTATCCTCAGAAACTCAGACATTTAATTTTGTCTCAGGAATTGTTAGTTCACACACTTTTTCTGCGTCATGATGTGGAAAGGATGCCGGTATAGCCTAATTTGCTTCCCCAACCCTTCCTTGTGTTCCTTGTCACTGCTCTAGTGGATGCCCTTAATAAGAAACACTATTAATTTTCTCTTCTTCATTTTTTGTAGTTTTTACCAAATTCTTGTAAGCCATTGACTTGCTGTATTCTGAACTTTTCTTCTGAAAATCCTGCTTGATTGATAATTGAATCGTTGCTTGCCTTGCCTTTGTATTTTAACTCATTTACTTCAAATTCCAGTTTATACTTAACATTCTTTTTATATACTGTACAGTAATTGTGCTTCTGACTTTTATTATTTTCAATTTCTCTTCAAGGCATCTTCTGTCTTGCTTGTGTACATAGATGTATGTTTATAACCCATTTGCTTTCAATCTCTCACTTTCCCTTTTAACAAAGTGTTCTACATTTTCATGAATTTATACATATTGTAGCTTGGTTTAGTCTTCAATTTTCAGTTTCTCTCTGTTTGCAATCTTATTTGGACCTGGTACGTGTACATGTACAGTACATTGATATCAGTTGGATAAAGTTTACTGTCTTCTCTTTCTCTCCCTTTCTCTCTGTCTCATCTCTCTCTATCTCTTCTTTCCTCCATCTGTCACTCCCATACCGTCTCTCCCTTTATCGTCTTTTTCTCTTTCTATCTCTCCTCAATCTCTTCCCCCCCCCTCCTCTTTTGAATTATCTCTCATTTCCTCCTGTCTCCTTATCTTCTTTCTCTCTGTCTCTATCTATTCTTCCTCCCCTTTTGTCTCTGTCTTTATCTGTTTATCCTCTCCTGGCCATCTGTCTTTTTCACCTGGCCTGATTCTCTTTAATGGTTATCTATTGTAACATATTTATACAATATATTCTTGTATTTTTTATTCTTTTGTATTTTAAATATTCTACTCTTTCTCTTCTCACTCATAACCTCAAAGTTAAACCACTTACTTGCACCTGTACTCCATCTTAAATTATCTCATCTTTTGTGAGCCAGAGGGTTGTTAACTTTCATAATTTTGCACAAAGTTACACCCTTCTGCATATTAACTACTTTATCCCACAGCTTGTTGTAATTTACATGTAGTCCAGGCTAGAGACCATGTAACCTTGTTTTTTGATATATACAATGTTTTTTGATGGTTCTTTGTCAATTCGAGGGTGCTGATTCCAAATCCGATGGGTGCCAGACGCGAAACCTTGAGCATTTTTCACAAATCGCGAAAATTCAAAATGGCCGCCAAGATGGCCGCCAAAATATGAAAATGAGTATTCCAATGGTATTTCTGAGGTTTTTTGGGTGGTTTCTTGTCAATTCGGGTGTGCCGATTCCAAATCCGCTGAGTGCCAGTCGCAAAACCTCGCGGATTTTACGCAAATCGCTAAAATTCAAAATGGCTGCCAAAATGGCGCCAAAACTGGAAATCAGTATTCCAAGGGTATTTCTGAGATTGTTTTGGTGGTTTCTTATCAATTCGAGGGTGCTGATTCCAAATTCGATGAGTTCCAGCCACGAAACCCAACAGATTTTACGCAAATCGCTAAAATTCAAAATGGCTGCCAAAATGGCCGCCCAATTGACAATGCGTGTTATATGGGTATATTTCAAAATGTTTTGGTGGTTTCTTGCCAATTCGAAGGCGCTGATTCCAAATCCAATGAGTACCAGCCACGAAACCCTACAGGATTTATGTAACCCGCTAAGATTGTCTGCCTAAAAAATAAAATATGTATTATTTCAGAGGTTGTTTTAGTACGTGGTTTCTTGTCAATTTGAGGGTGCTGATTCCAAATCCGATGAGTGACAACCGTGAAACCCTACTAATATCCAAAACAGCCACCAAGTGAAATGAAAAAGCGCATTTTATTGTTATCTATAAGTTTTTTTTATAATTCTTTTTTTTTTCAATTGAGAATGCTGATTCAAAATCTAATGAGTTAGAGGCACAAAAAGCTAAGCATTTTGCGCAAATCGATCAATATCTCGCTGCATCAGTATTTTCTATGGTATAATCCGAGGTTAATTTATAGATTTTCTGGCACAAGTTCATGGCCTAGATTTCCAACAGTCGCATAGGGTACCTTTCAGAGAAACCTGATTTATTCTACGGAAATGACATACAGCGTGAAAATGGCCGACATCATGAAAAGCTTATTAATCTACAAATAATTGAAATCCCAAATTCAAAAAGCCTTTCATCGATTCTCTATTTATCAGAGTCTTGTCATTTAAGGTAGGCCTATGGCCTACTCATCAAGACCATTACGCGAGTCCTAGAAATAGAAGATTTTACCAGTTTCATGATGATGCAAAATGAGTATGTGATCAGTATTGATTATGCCACTTTGAGAGACATGCCAAAGTATATTCATGTCTCTGCACTATTACAGACATATACAAATTTTTTTATGTAATTAAAGGACTGGTTTTGAGTATCCTGAACACCAACACAATATTCTGGATCCCCCCCAACAGAATAGAAGACTGTAAATGAAATGACTGTTCTCTCTTAACCCGTTCACTTTATCTGAACAAACAGACTATTAAGGCCTGTACCACACGAACGCAATCTTGTGCGACAACCATAATCATGTCTAAACCTGCCGAATCGTGTCAGAAGCGAGGCGAACCGAATATATACGTGATCTACGACTCTGTCTACGATAGGCTCACGACAACACTTGTTCCACAGCATAACAATAGGCTTAACAATTAGCTGGATCAACATAACAATAGCTTTCCGACCTTCGCGCATCTCGCGCTCGACCCTTCTCTTGTCGACAGCTGATAAAATTCAACCAAAATATGAACTTGCGCACGTGGCGAACCTTCGCGACGACACAGCGATCGAGTGTTTGTACCTGATGGCGCCTATTCGCCTTTAGGTTCATGATATCCTCCAGATCGCGCCATCATTAATTTGGTGTGAGGTTTTTGAAAATTCAAAAAATTAGCGCGATACGTCAGAACTGAATGGCAGGCAATCCATTGTGGAATGTTAAGTGGCGACAAAAGGGCCGTTAGGCTTAAATTCACGCCTCGTAGGTTCAGCGATGCTTGCAACGTGCGCTGGAACGCGACAACCTACAACTGCGCCGACTCCGCTATGCTAAACAAGGGTTCTATCGGCGACAATCACCGATAGCACTATGCGCACAAGAGGAAAGACGGCTCGGTCATAACAGACAACCAAAACTGGACGCCTCTTATGTTTAACTTGATTGAGCTACCAACGAGATGAACAAAATTTTGCCATTATGATTGGCGACAGACCGATTAATTCACGAGTATAAGGCATCTTGCTGCGCATGTGGCGATGGTCACTAAAAAGTAGTTCGATTGAGGTATGTCGCCACAACGATCGCCTTCTGTGGACAGGGGGGCCGTTACGCTAGTGATCGAACACGACTAATAAAATATAATTTCGAACTGAGCATGCACGATAATAGCGTACATTTACAAAAAGCCATTCCTTTGTACACGAACCTCTGCTTATTGTTCATGGCTCCCGCGTTAAGATTGACAATCCTACCCATTCAGTAACTGGAACCATTCGAAAGGCCGAATCGCCAAAAAAACTGAAGAAACTGATCAGAGGAAATTTTGATAAGAGAAATGCATCATGTTTGGAAGCAATTCGAGCATTTGTGGTGTGGGAGCCTCAATGTTCATGCTGGTAACACGGTATGCTTACCCTAATGACCAGCAAACAGCCAAAAGAGTCTCACTAGTCTACTATGGCAATGGCCACAAATAGTATTTAACATGACTTGGTTGCCATTTTACCACTTTTTTCTTTCTTTTCTTCTTTTCCTTTTCTGCCATGATCTTTGAGGTATCGCTGACTCATCGGATTGGAATCAGCGCCTGTCGTACATGGCAAAAACCACCCAAAACACCTTAGATAACTTCAATAACAGCATGTCATTGGCGCCACATTTGGCCAGACCATTTGAATTTAGCATTGCGTAACAATCTGTTGAGTTTTGCGGGTGTACACTCATCGAATTGGAATCAGGCCACCCTCAATGATATAGAAACCACCAAACAATCTCCAGAATTATACCCTGGAAATACTGATGTTTTCCCAGTTTTGGCGCCATTTTGTAGCCATTTTGAATTTTAGCGATTGCGTAAAATCTGTGTTTCGCGCTGGCACTCATCGATGGAATCAGCACCGTCGAATTGATAAGAAACCACCAAAACAACTCAAAACCCTTGGAATACTGAATTCCAGTTTTGCGCCATTTTGCAGCCTTTGAACTTTTAGCATTTGCGTAAAAATCCGCGTTGAGTTTCGCGACAAATCAGCGGATTTGCACCAGCATACTCGCAATTGACAAGAAACCACCAAAACAACCTCAAAATACCATATGAAATACTCATTTCAATTTTGCGAGCCATCTTGCGGCCATTTTGAATTCGCGATTTGTGGAAAATGCTCAAGTTCGTATGCGCCACCACGATTTGAATGATCAGCACACCTCGATTGACAAAGAACCATCAAAACATTGTATATATCAAAAAAACCAAAGGTTCAAATATTTCCTATGTGCCTAGCCCGGACTAATGACTCTACCATCAAATTCAACCTCCACCTTTTATCTCACACTCTTTAATCTCTTTCAACATATTCTAAACTTGTGTCATGAAATTTATGAATTTGCAGTTCAATTTATCTCATGTATTACTTGAAAATACTACGATTTAGTTTTTTTAATTGCAGTACCAAAATTGATATAATCACCAATATTTCCTTCTGCATATCATCATTTTGGATACCAGATCTGGCTGAAAACAAGAACAACACTACCCACACACTAATTAGTTGGAATCGGCTCACTCAGGGCCTGATAGACCACATGAATACATGTACAGGTACCTGCATAACCCCATTGAAATCAGGCTATCTATGCTTGAGTAATGCTGTTCATAGACCCACCAATGATGCACTATTCAACGCAGTTAATTGAGGAATTCATTGGATATGTCGGGGTCCCCTATATTTGAACTTGATTTCTACCAAATTTGGCGCTCTGAATTCTTTCATGTCTGCGTCGCTGAGTCTGTGCATTCAAAACAATGAAATGCACCAATCTTCTATATTATGATGCACAGCCTCTTATTTTATGCCTTTTATCATGTTCTCAGTAAATATTATTTGTACATAAATGTATGCATGATGCTACAGTATACTATGACTGTCTATTGAAATACCAGTTGATGATAATAGTTTTACCCACGGTCCCTATTTTTCATTATTTTTAAAGACCCCATTTATACATTCATCCACCATGTACAAGAATGCTATGTACAGGTGAACATCAAATTGACAAGATTGTTCAGCTGCCACCCATGTGTACAATGTACCGTCGTTATTACAAAACCTGCTCTATACCATTCCAATTATAAATGGTGTAACTATTTTTACACTATGTTTATGTATAGTCACGACATTTAATGGTCCCTTTTAAAATTTGGAAAGAAATTTGTAAGACAGCTTACATTTTAGTATTATGCAGTGACCCCTCATTTGACTCTTTTTTTATGTGACTTTGCAAACCTGCCTGAAATTAATTCATCCAAAACGCATGAGAATAAACCCCAATATAACCCTCAAAACATGCCCCTGCTTGCTTTGACACCACAGATTTAAAAAAAATTATACTTCGCCAGCTTCCCCTTCCCACGTCCATCCACAATCCACAAAAGTCCACCAAAGTCCCTTCATCCAACTCATCGAACCTCATACCATTTTGTATCCAATCTCAATCGTATTTTCTCTTAATTTTCTTGTTTTGGCACGAGAAATCCCCACCGTGTGTAAGTCACCCGTGCTTAAGATGCCATGTGACCCTCCTTACAAGATCATTCCAAAGGCTAATTGTAGATGATTGAAACATATTCGCATAACTGCCACCCATTCTAATAATTTAGAAGATTCCTAACTTCTTCTTCATCGTTCAGGTATGTCTCTGTAAAAAGATACAAGCAGCAGTAGACTAATCCTGTCCTTGGCACCTAAGAAATTAACATTTTGCGTTGCGCAGTTATCGTAACCTGATCTTCTTACAATTACTTTCCAGCATGTGATATTTTTTTAGGGTATTGCGTTGAGACATGAATTAAAACCACATGTTGCTAGATCTATTTTTACAAAAACAAATTGCTACGCATTTGGGTAACTACATGTATATTAAAACAGAGACATGTACAGAAAGAAGAGGCGCCATAACCTAACTTACATGTAAGATTAAAAAATTGGAGAAGTTTTAATCAGGGATGTCGGGTCTAAATTCTCAATATATTGAAAGTTGCAATGCAAGCGTACACTGTAGGCTATTATACATTGTAACATTACCATTCACTTACTGCATTAAAAAAAATAATTTGTAGCTTAACCCCTTGCTGGAGCAAGGAAGTTCGAGATACAGGTAGCTCTCAGTAGAACAAAATATTGCTTGATTGATAATAATCATAATGATAATAGTCTGACATTTTGTAAGGCACCCGCCCATTTTCTATAGGTGTACAAAGCACTAGCTACTAGCAGGTGCTCCACCTCTCACCGTGCTCAAGAGAGTGGAATATTTTCCCACTGATTCCCATTTCTCACCTGGTCAGAGGCGCCTTTATTGACTACCGGTATTTTTTTAAGGCAGAAGGGAAATGCACACCCCCTTTTCAGTACCTGTAAGAGGAGGCCTCTTTGTTTCGTTACAGGCAAATGTATCTTAGATTAGTGTATGCCATAGCTATAAACAACAATTATGTAAAAAATATGAAACATATACATATTTGGGCCATTGCTTTATACCCACCTTCTACGTTGAGCCTACTATTTCCTCTTACTGAAAGAAAAAAAAAATATAAGCAGGAACACCGAAAACTTTATGTAATTCCCCTCTGAAGCTGTTCACTACTTTTATGACTTTTTTAATCAGTGTTAACTATTTTAATAATTTGTCCCTGTTAGCTATTTTTCATGGCAAGTGCAGTTTCAGCATTTTTAACAAAAAGTAAGCAATGAACCCTTAGCACTCTGTTACAGGCGCTTACTCCTCAGAAACATGAGTGTTTACATTAGATATGTGAAAATAGAAGCAACAACAATGTGAACAATTGCATGCCACAAAAAAAATAGCAACAAATGGTTGATGCAGTTTGTAGATTAAGCCTCGAATGGTAGATAACAACTTTGGAGGCTGAAAGTTTACAATCTTCTGCATAGTCGAAAAACTCCACTCTGCCTGTGAATAAAGCGCCAGCTTGGTGTGTTGATACAACGACTGCAGTGCACTTAGAAATAATACACCGCACACTTATGAGCAGCTACATGTAGAAGGGCATTACCTGTTACAAATTTATGCAGAGTAGCACCGTTTTAAGCCTCAGCATACATGTATGTGATGCAATGTGTAATCCATTTTAAATTTTGCTAGCTTATAACTCTTACGGTTAGCAATTAATTGCAAGCGACAATGCCAATCAAGGTTATTGTTGAACATCATTTGCCTAAAAGACAAATAACACATATTAAACAATATAATTGTATAGACAATTCAATTTTGCATTGTCTCCAACGGTAGAACCATACAAAATTGTCAGAAAACACACGCAAACTGCTTTGGAAAATATTGCGAACCAGACAGCTATTGAAAAAAAATCATAGGCGTGCCCGCGGATTCGAACCCACCACCTGGATCTTGACCTACGGGCACTCGGGTTCTAGCGGTACTATTGCACTGTGTCTAGCAATCCACAGCGTGTTCGAATCCGCCCGAGCAGCCTTATGATTTTTTCATAGCGTCTTGGTTCCAAATTATTCACACAGCAGTTGCGTGTGTTCTACCAATTTGCATGCGTATCTACCGTTGGAGACAAAGCATAAAATTAATTGCTATTAAACATCCCAACGCGTAAAATTCCTTACGTTTAATATAATTGTACTTTCAAAATGAAAGTGATCACAACCAATACTAATACACTTCTTTGGGGGGTGGGTGGTTTTTTCAGTAGCAGCTTGTTGGGTACAGCTATAAGTATTCAATGATTGTAACTTTTATATTAGCTTGAAATATTGTAAATTACATAAGAAATCTAAACGTGAGGAGTACATTAAAATATTTATCAACTCTTTATTAAAAAAGAAATTAATAGACACTCTACTCTATCCCATGATTTCAGTTCCTCTCACCTCCACATATTACATGTATCTGCTCACTTGTACAAAGTCAAATATGAAGCCATTTTCCCACAAAAAAAAAAAAAAAAAAAAAAAAAAAAAAAAAATGTAATTTTGTAGCACTGTAGACTAGTACATCTACACAATGTGTATTAATCCATTCCTCAATGTATGGGACTAAAGTGCATCCGATATTTCCAGATCTAACCATCAATCATGCTAAATGTAATACATGTAGTTTACTACAGCCAAAACAATAGATGCAGTTTATATGCATAGTTTGCCTATATTTACAACTATATACTGTGACATATACCCAAATATTAAACTCCTAGTCATCATCATAATGGGTCTGAAATAATGCAGACTAGTTCATATTACTATCATGCGATTCAGTTCAATGAGATGGAAACGCATACATGTAGTCGCCTGAAATTTCAACCTGTAATGCTAATATCCAAACTTTCCCTTATAGCATGTATTCATTATATACTGTAAATAAAGGTTAATGGTAAATAATTTACTCTACTAATCCTAACACATGTTTAATGCAACAAGGAGTCGATGAAAATGGTTGGACAGGTTTACATGTATTTCACTTATAATAACTTGTTTCAACAAGACGATCAGTCTCATAGACTGTCTCAACTTTCAGACTCTCTATGTCGAGTGTGTCCGTAACCTGTGTAGTAATGTTATAAATAGTAAACTCTGCACAATAGGCATACCTGGTCTGAAAGGTAAGACTAGCCCGTACATTGTACATCACTTGTGTGGTTGGCAGGTTTGGTGACCGTAGTCTCTACTGCCAAGTTCAACTGGACAATTTATCTCATTTATAATTATATTTGTGTTGTGTACAGATTCAAGTCTCCCAGTCAGAAAAAGGTTTTAGGTTTATTGGGATCTTTGATTTATACCACGGTAGCAAGCATTGGGAGACTGACCGGTCAAAAACCTTTTTTTTGCCCCCGCCAGAACAGTCTCATGGTGCCTTCTCAAGTATAGAGACTTTGAGATTAAGTCCAAATATTTTACCGGTAGTTTTTCTTCCGAGTTGACGTTTAGCTTTCACATGTACATCATTCATCATAGTTTGGGTAAGCCCGTTCTTGGATAGTTGCACCTCTTTGATCTGTTAAAAACTTGTGTAGTTTTCGTACAATAAATTGTTTCAAAACATTGATGCTTGTATCTGCCAGACCACCAGTATGCGTTAATTTGAAGGCAACTTCCGTGCCCGATCACCTGTGGTTAGTATAGCAGACGTTTTAATTAGCAGATGACCACAGTTGGGAACCGACTCTAACGTCACATCTGAAAGACCACATCGATCGCTGAGAACTAGTAAGCGAATACAGACAAAAGATGTTCTTGAGAACCAGAAGGGCCATTACCATTGACTTTGTACAGCAATAGCGCCCTTCTGCGTTCTCACGGAACATCTTAAGATGCATAAACGCCCTTAGTCTCAAACAGACATATCAGGATAAAGCCTGGTTACTATTTTGTCTAGGTGAATTCAGGATTCAGGCTCACCAGCCTCCTGTATCCAACATTGTTATACATGCAAATTTACATTTATCATTACTTCCCCTAACTCCCATCTAAAACCAGTCCCAAGATACGATTACCCACTGTTACCAAACTCATCAACACTTGATCCCATATTAAAATAATAAACTGGTTCTATATAGGCGCATAAATCAAAAAGCGCTCTATGCACTTCCATAAGACTCTTCAGTATACACACAAACTACTGCTCACCTTGCAGCATCGATAGTCATGAGCGTTCAGACATGCACCTCAAACTTCTCCCATGGTGTTGAGCAGATAACAACCGGAGCAACCTGTAGATGATGAACCCATCCATATCGTCAACATGCAATCCCAGACAAAGAGCTTACAAGTGACAAGGACCAGCCGACCATGTTCTGGACTGTCGAAACAGGCGTAATGGGTTGAGCTCACCAAAATTGCTAAACAAAAAAATATTTAAAGGGTATTACTAACTTAAAAACAAGAGGAATTAGATCAAGATTCATAAATCATACTGTCCACAGGTAAAACAAACTAACGTGAAAAGTTTCAGATCAAACTAGGTAGTCATTTACTACCTTAAAACAGTGTAAACAAACAAGCCCAAGCATACAAGACCGAACACAGACCCTCTTCTGCTAGCCTCAGCAGTCCGATAGGGACTCGGGACATTACAACAGGAAAACTGCGAGTGTTGTGCTAGCGAAAAGCACATGTTTTATAAACCATGCGTGGGGTTGTGTTATAAAATTGATACCTGAAAATCATGAGTATCCTCGAAGGTAAAGCAAAGCAATTAACTTGCAATTTTAAAGAGATACCAAACTAGAACCTAGTGAATAATTATGTTGGCAAAATAAGCTAATCAAATAAAAATGTATTTGAATATCATTCAATTATTGCATCCCTTAATATGCTGATAATCCATAAATTGTTGCTATAGATTCAGGTTTATAGATTTGTAAATTATTTTGTGTACTTCATACCATGAACTTTAAATTGCATGTGAAACTATTTTAATTTAAATTTGATGATCTACAAAGCAGAAATTTGAGAGGACAGAGACGCACATTGTATCTTCCAGAGAGGGAATCCCTAAGCTACTTCACATACCGTGCAAGACTGACTGGAGTATATGAAAAAACCACATTATAACTGACAATGTATATAAGGTTTCAAATGTATGAGATAATCGATTTCATTATAAATATGAGGAACACATTGCATTCCATAAGTGCCTTGAAGCAAATACAATTCGGTTTTGTTTCATCTATTGGAAAGTCCATCAATTACCCTTTATTCAATTTCAGTCTTGTATGATGACAATATCCAGATATGCACATGTCTATGTGGACATGTACATCTCCTAAACATGCAAACATTATAATAAAGCATCCTCATTATGACAATGTTTGACTTTCATTATTATTCGTCTTATCAGTTCCAAGAAGATCCATATCTATCCCATCTGAGCCAGCTCTAGCCTCCGCTGAATCAACTGAATGAGCAATTTGATCTACATCTCTATGACAGAGCAAACACCGCATGCATCTCTATCTAGATCCCTAAGTATGAACATAATATGATTGAAAGTCATATGAAATATATTTAACCTTATCTAAAATCAATTGATTCCCGGTAGACTCTCCTTTAATAAATAGACTACGAACTGAATAATTGTGAACAGTTGGGCAGACTTTAAAAGAATACATGTAATAAAAGCAAAAATGAAGAAATAATGTCTATGGATTTCAACATTTTCATTTTGTAAATACAACGTTTTCAATAGGAAAAGGGAGGGCTAAGTATGCAATGAAGTACTTCATTAGGAGCTGACAGAAAACATTATGTATATGTATGCATATGGCCACCACAGTCAAAAGACTTGCACCATTTCATCTTCCAAGCCAAATTGATCAGCTTTTATTCTTTCAATTCGCTGCAACCCTGTATTTTCTTATATCTCACCATTTTTCATGTAAATTAACCACTGTTCAAACTGTCCCAAACAAAAGAGAGGAGGGAGAGAAGAGAGAATATGTAGTAATTTTAATTGAATGATGCGTGAGATTGTTGCGAAAAAATCGCCCTGTATTGTGTCGATGTTAATTAGCATGTTTCCCACCATTAAGTTGCATGTAATTTTTCTCTTTTTCAGTATCATCCCAAACTCCAACTATGCGAGACTACCATGCCGGCAGTGCCTGATCAAATATCCAACCCCCGACCCATTATGTAAATCATTGTGATAACCCTACTCTAACCGATGTTACCTAAACCTTTATCACCTTAACCTCTACCTTAGATATACATGATAGCCTCAACTTAGATTTTCATGTTGTATCCTCTTTTCATCCTGCTTATTTGAGTTGCAATATTTTAGGTTGATATTACTTTTACAGTAGTGATGCATTTGCTTGACAAAGATTTACGGCCTAATTCGTCTTGAGATAATATTACTATTACCCAGACAATTGGACGATAAACTTACTTGGTAAGAGCATTGGTGTACCACAAAGACTTACGATTGATAACAAAGTACGATTGATTTTTTTTCTCGGTAGCCTCATCACGCAGATGCTCCAAAAGTGATGATCTTATTCCTAACCTAGGCCATAACCCTACTCTTATCACCACAATCCTAATCCATGACATTACCTGCTTTCCAAATGAGGCTACAAGAAAAACCAATCGAAACTTTTAATCATCATAAGTTCTTGTGTTACAGGCACAGATGCTTGAACCGTGCTTTGTTAATGTATTTTTAACAAATAATGCTGAGCCATCTCTCTACTCTCTCTCTCTTTCTTCCTGTGTGTTGCGTGCTATATTCAAAACATTACATGTCATTCAAAAACAAATATGTATTAAAATAATGATAAATCGCTAGAGGATTCATTTGTCTCGCAACTCTACTATTGGTCAAAAGAAATTCTGAATCACTCCGCTAAAAGTGATCACTAGCTTACACAGTTCACGAGCTTTCGAGTGCCGCTGCAAACATCTTTACAAGTGACGAAAATAACTGAAAATAGTTATTATAGTAGTTGATACGAAATCCCGCGGATCGCCAATAATACATAAAAATACTAAAACATAACATACAATACATAAAAAATTACTAAAAACATAAATAAAGAATGATTACTTCTACCTCTCCAATGATTGATACTAATCATAACTAAGACATTCGACATGCGTAACAGGTTAAGAAAACTATAAACATTACATGTAGGTGGGTATTAACTGTCTGGCTTTGACTCCAGATCATTACATGTTTGCTAATGATATACACATTTATTATGGCTTTTGGATCTTACATCTCTCTGTTGTTGTTCATATAACCTGTCATTCTTCTACGATAAAACCAAACTACAGTATACCAATGTACATATAGGCTTGTGCTAAGCTACATGTCATGTGAATCCTTAGTCTTCGCTCAAGAAATATGGGCCGAGAATTATGTACTTTTTTATATACCTTACCTTAATATTTACCCAGACTATACCCAACCTTTATTTGAGAAATGAGAGCTGCTTGTGAATTAGCATTTGAATCCAAATCATGCCCGATGAGCAAGGAATGTAAAATATATAATAAGAATAATCACAATGTATCCTTTTTGGTAGATGCAAATGAGGTGGATATTTAAACCAGAATGTACATGTACGTGTACATGTAATTACATGTTTTGTACATGACCAGTGATCAACCTTTGGTGAGTATCTACTGCGTATTCAATTTATGAAATGTCAATTAAATTATGATACTACAAATCAAAATGCAAAATTGCTGAAATGCAAAGGGCTTCCAGACACTTTTTACACATGTATACTAAATCATAAGATAAATACACAATTTTTAGTCAATGAATACAATAGCACCATAAGAGACTGTATCAAGCGGCGTATAGTAGACTGAAAAGAACACACCTCTCTGTCCATAGAAATTGAGGGACTTGTACATCAATTGGATATCTATCTCAAATTTTGACTACCCCTCTCTGTTGCAGTTGAGAAAGTCAAGAGTCACTGACTAATTACCGGTTCTCCTGAGGCCATCATCCCGCATTCAGACTCTGCGTTACCAAGAAGCATCATCTGAGTATCTCAGAACGAGTGAAGAGGAGATCCTAGAGGCAATGGATGAGCGGAGCTGGCTCTCTCATCCCTGGACAGTGAGTATATACACTGTAGCACTTGTGTTAGTCGTTTCTAGCTTAAGAGGAGACGCATCCTATTGAGTATCTCAGAATGGGGTGAGAGGATATCCTAGAGGCAATGGATGAGCTAGAGCTGGCTTTCTCCATCCTGACGCTAAGTAATGAGCACTTTATAGTTGTGTCAAATTCTACTTATCAGACCAGGTGACCAAGAAAGCATTTTGATATCTCAACAAGGGTTAGAGATGATCCAGGAGGCATGATGAGCATGGAGCTGGCTTATCTCCATCCAGACGTGAGTATATAAGCACTTTATAGTTAGTCAATTCGGTTAGCATAAGGCGAGATAGAACCATCATTCCATACTCAGAATAGGGTGACAGGCATGACTCCTGGAGGCAATGGGCTCTTCTCCCATCCAGACGTGAGTATATAAATGTAATATGAGACTGTAGCACTTGTAGTAGTCAATTCTAGCATAAGGAGGAAGACGCACCTTAGTATCTCAGAACGAGTGGTGAGAGATTAATCCAAGTCTATGGATAGCTGAGCTTGTTTTCTCCCATCCAGACGTACATGAATATATAAGAAAACGTCTGTAGATTGTCAATTCTACTTGTCAAGTTTAGGCATAACGGATATGCTTCCCAAGGAACATTTCACATCGCATAAAAAGGATCCTTTTTAAAAAAACTCATATTGAGTATCTTCAGTGAACAAGGATAATAATATCATTTCACTTCCAGAGCAAATTTGATGAGCTAGAGCCTGCTTTCCCATCCCTGATGTAGTACATGAGCACACTGTGTCACCTGTTGAAGAAGATTACATCTGCTGAAGTGGTAACCTCCACCGTCGCCGATTGGTGACGTCTCTGATTCACTCGCATGCGAAAATAAATAAAACTATATTCGATCTCCTTGCGACTCATGAGACTTCGCGGAGACTCTGGGATTGTCTCTGAGATTTCTCCGCCTGACTAGTATCTAACCCATCGCAAAACATTCATACCTCCTCCCAAACTATTTTCCAAATCCAATCATGGCAAGAAAATATCACCATACATTGATTTTTGTTCCGCAAGAGCTTTTACAAATGTAAAACTTGAGTTGAGAATTATCGTAACAGTAGAGCTGATCTTTTATGTTCCAATATCAGAATCCAGTTTACTGTATAGAAGTACAGATTCATCCTATTCTTCACATGTTCGTCATTCTTCAGCCAAAGCGCCTGACTTGCAACCACATCTTCGAACTGTTACCCACTTGTGTACATCTGATCCAGTGAAGGCTAGCAACATCTACGCCAACATCATCATTCCTACGTCTCCAGGCTGGAAGCTAACGTTATCCTACAGGCCGAGCTCAACAATCAATGTCAAGTATGGTTCGTAGGCTTCAGTGTTCATTCACTAAATTTGTGATATAAAGTAACCTGTTAAAGGAATGATCATCTGTTGATTCCAAAGAAGGGCTGCTAAATCGTATAATTGATAGAAACTCATTAATACTGTGGCATCAATATAATGCGCTTTGCACAAATTGAATGAATATTTACATATAGATTCCAGTTCTGAAGGTTTCACAATATGCTTCATTACAAAATAAATATATATCAAAATACAATCTCTTTATATCCATTGTGAATGTACATCCTTGAATGAATATACCAACAAGCTATCACTGCACGCAAATCATGATACATGTAAAAACTAGAGGTAAAAGTGAATCAACATTACAAATGGAAACAACATACGTATTAAAAAATATGGGAAGTGTGGTCTATGTACATGCAGTTAATTGAATAGCTTGAGTCCGTATTCCACAGTAATATAACCCTCCTTACATGTTACATGTACACCTTTTTGTTTGATGAATAACTACATGTACCTGTTCTTTACAAAGTGTGCAATAACATCGTATGTAATTTGCTTATTTTTGGCTTGCTAATCATGTGTGCATTGTTTTATTACAGGCTGAATGCACACAGCCTCTGCTGCAGATCAGAATTCTTGTCACTAATGAATCTGGCTACAGGCTTGATATCAGCACGTACCGAGAAGAGACAACCTGTCTACAGACTGTTAGTGCTAATCAATGATATAAGGATTGTTTGTTTTTGAATGTTGTTATTTGTTTTGTTTCTTTTTTTTCTGGTCAGCTGAAAAGACTACTTAACCCGCCTTCCACCAAAAATCTACTCCTAATCCTAAACCATTTCTGAGGGGTAGTTGGCCATGGGGCAATTGTCAAGGATAGTCGTCGGCTGAAACCAGAAGGACGCTGATGACATGACTTTGTACAGCAAAGGCGCCCTTCCGGTTTCTCAACAGAACATCTTTAAGATGCAATAACGCGTTTGGCTTTCAAACAGAGGAGTTTTCCTGATATGCTGAGAAGCAAATTTAAATGCTTATTAGACCACCAGGACCTACAACATGTACACCTTCAGGTTTAGGATTAAATTTTTGAATTAATAAAATAATAATAATTTAGCGATTGTAGGACTTGTTACCGTTATATTTTATTGCATGCATTGAAAGAATTCTGATCACTATATTAATTAATAATTTGTATTTTTAACAGTAAGTTTGTATCGATATGTATACGGAAGGGTCTACTCCACGGCCGTCTGATCAATGCTTCCTTACATGACCAAAGGATCATCTACAGCTCAAGATACCAGGCCCAGAGTCTCTGGACACAACTACGTCTATGACTTCCCAGAGATTCAACAGTTATGTAGCTCAAATGAAAATTTGTAATTTGTGTGGACATTTTTTTTTTCTATATTGATAACAATTATCAGAAAGGTACATGTTACACATATTTAGAGTAAGATTTGCCTGAGTGTGTAATTATTTTATTGCTTGATCAAATCGACCTTATGAGCTGTTTTAGGGGTCAGATGTGTTGTAACCCCATTCTAGTAGGCCATTCTGACCGTTGTGTTCAGACTTTTACCTCAAAGAGACAAATTATGTTTAAAATGCTGTGTATTTGGCACAAACATAAGTTGATCAGTATATATTTAATTCCTACTTCTTCTCCATATATAATCTTTGCTATCTCTCTTTTACTCTTTTTTGTTTATTTCTTTCCTTTCTATCTCTTTATTGCTGTCTATTCTATCTCCCACCTCTCTTCTCACTCCATAAACCTAGCCATTCAGGAGCAGTACAGAACGACCATCCTGAGGCTGTTATTCCTGAAGAGATGGTTAAGAGAGACGCTATATCTCACTTTCTAACAGCAAGTTGCGTCAATTTCTGACGTAATACCGACATGGCCACACCCATTGGTTTTTAGTAACAATTTAGCTAATCCCTTGCCTAAACTACCTGTTTAATTCTCACTCTGTCATGACCTCTTGTCAAATTGCAATTTGTCTAAGTAACCAAAAAACATTAGACCAATGTTCATAAGATCAAATGGAGTTAACACCAAATGGTAATATATGAAACTACTTGAGACAAAATGAAATTAGACCTTGTGTGAGACACTGAAAACAGCATTTAACATCAAGGGTTAGGACAAAATAGCAATTTGTTGAGAAGGATCTTGTATTCTCATTTATTTCATTCTCAATGTATTTGTTCCATTACAAAACTAAATAGTGAAATTAGCTATT
>CALNVZ010003426.1:303213-344951 GCA_940671915.1 Paracentrotus lividus | reverse complement strand
TTGGGTCGTGAGTGATTTTTGAAAATTTCAAAAATTAGCGGCGACTGTACAGTATCTGAATGGGAGGCCAATCCTGATTTGGGTGAATGTTGGTGGCGACAAAGGCCGTAGCGGCTTAAATTTCACTGGCCGGTAGGTTCAGCGATGCGTGCAACGTGCGCTGGAGCGCGACAACCTACAACTGGCCGCCGTTCCGCTATGCTAAACAAGTTCTATCTGGCGACAATCTACGATAGCACCTTGTCGCGACAAGAGAAGACAGGCTACGGTCATTAACGACAACCAAACTGACGCCTGCTATTGTTTAACTTGTTGAGCAACCAACGATGAACAAAATTTTGCTACGTATTTGTTGGCGACAGACGCGATAATTCACGAGTTAAGAGGCGATTTGACCTGCGCATGGTGGCGATGGGTACTAAAAAGTAGTTCGTAGGTTGTCGCCACAACGATCGCCTTCTGTGGGACAGGCCGTTTACGCTACGTGATCGAACACGACTAAATAAAATATAAGTGTTCTGACTAGATGCACGATATAGGCGTACATTACAAAAAGGCATTCCTTTTGTACACGAACCTCTGTTTATTTTGTCAGGGCTCCCCGTAAGATTTGACTATATCCTACCCATTTAGGTAATGGTGACCTTCGTGAAGGCCGAATGCCAAAAAAGAATGAACGACTGATCGAGGGAATGATTTTGATAAGGAAAAGCATCATGTTTGGAAAGCATTTTCGTGTGGTGGTGGGGGAGCCTCAATGGTTCAATGCTGGTAACACGGTTAGCTTACCCTATGACAGTAAACAGCCAAAAGAGTCTCATAGCTTATTATTGGCAATGAGTGGCCATATAATAGATTTTACATGACTTGGTTGCCATTTCTTACCACTTTTCTTTCTTTCTTTTCTTTTCTTTCTTTTCTGCCATGTGTATCTTTGAGGTTGGTACTCATCGGATTTGGAATCAGCACCCTCGAATTGACAAAGAACCATCAAAAAACATTGTATATATCAAAAAACAAGGTTCAAATATTTTCCTATGGTGCCTAGCCCGGACTAATGTATCTACCATCTAAATTCAAGCTCTCTCACTCTTTATCTCACACTCTTTTAATCTCTTCAACATATTTTAAACTTTGTCATGAAATTTATGATTTGCAGTTCCATATTGTATCTCTGTATTGTACTTGTAAAAATGCTACGATTTAGTTTTTAAATTTTGATGGAGTACCAAAATGATAAAGTCACCATATTTTCCTTTTGCATTTCATCATTTTGGATACCATATCTTGGTGAAACAATGAAACACACCCACAGCACTAATTTGTTGGTAATCGGTTCACTAGGGCCTGGGATATGACCACATGAATACATGTACATGTACCTGCAATTAACCCCATTGAAATCAGTGTATTATTTGCTTAGAGTTAATGCTGTTTAGAGCCACACCAATGATGCACTGATTTCAATGCGGTTATTGAGGAATTCATGTGGTGATATGTCGGGTCCCTATATGAACTGATTTCTACCAAATTTGGGCTCTGAATGTCTTTCATCATGCTTCGCTGAGTTGTGACATTCAAAACAATGAAATGCACATCTTCTATTTTATGATGTCACACCTCTGTATTTTATTGCATTGTTATCAATGTTTCAGTAAATGTCTGATTTTGTACATTGTATTGCATGATGCTACATGACTTTCTATTGAAATACCAGTTGATGATAATAGTTTTACCCACGGTCCCCTTTTTTATTATTTTTTAAAGACCCATTTATACATTTCATCCTACCATGTACAAGATTGGCATGTAACATTTAAATTGACCATTGATTTTTCAGTGGCCACCCATGTGTACATGTACGTCGTTATTAAAGACCTGTTTCATACCATTCAATTAGTACATTTGTGTAACTATATTTTACATTGTTTATGTATAGTCAGACAGTTTAATGGGACCTTTTAAAATTTGGAAAGAAATTTTAAAACAGCTTACATTTTCCGTTTATGCAGTGGACCCCTATTACTGTTGAGTCTTGCAAACCTGCTGAAATTAATTTATCCAAAACGATGAGAGATTAACCCCAAATTAATCTCAAAAACATGTCCCCTTGCTTGTTTTGTACACCACAGATTAAAAAAAAAATGATGTTTGCCCAGCTTCCCCTTCCCCACGATCCTTCCACAAAGTCCACAAAGTCCACCTGTCATCCCTATCAACCTCATACCATTTCTGTTATCCATCTTCATCTGTATTTTCTCTTTATTTTTTCTTGTTTTGGCAGAGGAAAATCCCACCGTGTGTAAGTCACCCGCTGCTTAATGATTGCCATGTGCCCCTCCTTACAAGATATTGCCAAGAGGGCTAATGTTGAACATATTCGCATAACTGCCACCCATTCGTAATAATTCTGGAAGAATTCCTAACTTTCTTTCTCTCGTTCAGTATGTCTCCGTAAAAGCAAACAAAGCAAAGTAACTCTTCCTTTTTGTTGCACCTAAGAAATTTTACATTTTGGTTGGCAGTTTTGCGGATATTCTGTATGCTTCTTACATTTACTTCCAGCATGTGATATTTTTTTAGGGTATTGCGTGAGAATGAATTGAAAAACCAGCACATTGCATGATCATTTTTTACAAAAAACAAATTGCTCGCATTTGGGTAATACATGTATATACATGTACAGGTACATTGTACAGGAAAGAAGGGGGGCCATGAACCTAATTTACATGTAAATAAAAAAAAAATGGAGTAAGTTTAATGCAGGGAGTCGGGGCTTCATAAATTCTCAATATATTTGAAAGTTGCAAGTGTACAATGTTACATTAGGCCTATTATACATTTTACGTGTAGATGTCACTTACTGCCTTAAAAAAATAATTTTGCAGTTAAACCCTTTGCATGGAGCAAGGAAGGTTTGAGATAGCTCTCAGTAGACAAAATTTGCTTGATTTGATAATAATCATTATAATCATAATGACAAAAGGCTGAATTTTGGAAAGCACCTTTTCTATAGGTGTACAAAGCACTGCTACTTTAGCAGAGCTCCACTTCTCACGTGCTCAAGAAGAGTGGGAATATTTTCCCACTGATTCCCATTTTCCTCACCTGGTCAGAGGGCTGCATTTATTGACTATTTTTTTTAAGGCAAAGGGGAAAATGCACACCCCCTTTGTCAGTACCTTGTAAGGAGGAGGCCTGCTTTGTGTTGTGACAGTGCATGTATTTAGATTAGTGTATGCCATAGTATAAACAAAATGTATGTAAAAAATATGAACATACATGTATACAGTATTGTGGGGCATTTTGCTTATATACCCACCTTCTACGTTGAGCCTACTATGTTCCTTCTTACTGAAAGAAAAAAAAAATATAAGAGGAACACCGAAAACTTTATTGTAATTTCTTCCCTCTGGAAGCTGTTCACTCTTTTATGACTTTTTTTTAAAAATCAGTGTAACATTTTAATAATTTGTCCCTTGTTTAGCTATTTTTCATGGCAAAGTGAGTTTTCAGCATTTTTACAAAACCAAACAATGAACCCTTTAGCACTCTGTGTAATAGGGTGGCTTACTCCTCAGAAATGATTTATTTTAGACATGTTGAAATAGAGGCAAACAACTGTGTACAAGTTGAATTACTACGCCACAAAAAATAGCAACAAATGTTTACATGCAGTTGTAGATAAAGCTGAATGGTAGTTAACAACTGTTTGGAGGCTGAAGGGTTACAATACTTTGTACATTTATGCATAGTGAAAACTCACTCTGCCTTGAGATAAGGCCAGCTTGTGGTGTGTGATACTAATGACTGCAGTGCACTTTAGAAATAATACACAGCACCTTCTAAGAGCTACATGTAGAAGGGCATTACCTCTTACAAATTTATGCAGAGTTAGCACCGTTTTAGCTCTCAGCATACAAGTATGTTTGATGCACATGTAGTAATCCATTTTAGAATCTTCTGGGCTCTATAACTCGTAGTTTAGGGTGCTACATTTGTACATGTACATGTACATGTATCTCACTTTGCGGAAACAAAATTGAGACAGATTTGCCCGCATGGCATTGCACTATATCTGTCTCTGCGACTGTGCGCGACAGATTTTTGTGTGCTACAGGAGACAGATCTAGGACAATGGGATGCTGGCTAATCCATCCTTTTTACCACGTAACCTTTTGTACATGGGACAAAAGATTTCGTCAAGGAAAAAGAGGAGACAATGCCATGTTAGCAAATCTGTCTCAATTTTGATTCCGCGAAGTGAGATACCACCCTTAGCAATTAATTGCAAGGCGACAATGGCCAATCAAGGTTATTGTTGAATATACATTTCGCTCAAAAGACAAATAACAACTTATAAACAATATAATTGTACTTTCAAATTGGAAAGTGATCACAAACTACTAATACATGTATAGGGCCCTGGTCTAACACTTCTTCAGTAGGCAGCTTGGTTTGGGGAAAGTATTCAGAGGGGGTATAATGTATTTCAATGATTGTACATTGTAATCTTGTTTATTAGCTTGAAATATTGTAAATTGCATAAGAAATCTAATCTGTGAGGATGTACAATTAAAATTTCATCAAGCTCTTTATTGAAAAAGGATAATTTTAATACGCACTGTACTCTCCCTGATTTGAGTGCCTTTCTCTACCTCACTATATTTATCTGCTCACTGGTACAATTTTCAAATATGAGCCATTTCCAAGTTAATTTTGTAGCACTGTAGACTAGTACATCTACACAATGTTGTATTAATCCATTCCTCAAAGTATGGGACTAAAGTCATCCGATATTTCCAGTCTAATCATCAATTCATGCTAAATGTTTATTCATGTACAATTACATGTAATACATGTAGTTTACTACAGCCACAACAATAGATACAGTTTTTATATTGCATATTTTGCCTATATTTTAATTGTGATATATACCCCAAATATTACTAACACTCCTAGTCATCAGTCATTAATGGGTCTGAAATAATGCAGACTATGTTCATATTACTATCTGCTGATTCAGTTAAACGAGATGGGAACGCCATAGTCTTGCCTTCAAATTTCAGACCCTGAATGCTGAATGAGTCCCAAACTTTTTCTCTGATACATTAATGTCATTTATACTTGTGAATAAAGGTGTAATGGTAAATAATGTTTTACTCTACTAACCCTAACACATGTACATGTATTATGCAACAAGGAGTCTGAAAATGGTTACGGGTAGACAAGTTTTATATGTATTTCACTATACTTTAACTTGTTTCAACAAGACGAAGAGTCCCTAGACTTGTCTTCAACTTTCAGACTCTCTATGTTGAGTGTGTCCTAACCTGTGTGGTAATGTATAAATAGTAACTCTTGCACAAATTAGGCATTACTGGATCTGAAATGGGTAAGACTAGCCGTACATTGTACATCACTCGTGTGTTGGCAGGTTTGGTGACCGTAGTCTCAACTGCCAAGTTCAGACCCTGGACAATTTCTCTCATTTATATTATATGTTGTGTGTGTACAGGATTGTCAAGTCTCCCAGGTCTGATGGTTTACCACGGGTAGCAAGCATTGGGGAGGAGCTGACGGGTTCATACTTGCCCCCGTGCCAGAGGACAGGTCTCATGTGTGCCTTCTCAAGTATAGGAGACTTTGAGAAGTAAGTAAAAATATTTTAGTCTTCATTCCTGAGTTGGACGTTTGCTTCTACTGTACAATCATTTCATCAGTAGTTTTGGGGTCAGTCTGTCGTGGATAGTTGCAACTCTTTGATCTATTAAAAACAGTCGTGTAATTTTGTTTACAATATATTTTCAAAAACATGATGCTTGTTACCTTACCAACCACCAGTATTTGAATGGGCAACTTCCGTGCCCGATTTTCCACCTGGTTGGTTAGTTGATAATGATTGGTTTTATGCAGACGTGTTTTAATTAGAGATGACCACAGTTTGGGACCGACTCTAAACATCACCAACCAAAAGACATATCAGGGATTAAAATCTGGGTCTGATCAATTTCTGCTTGTAGGTGAATTCAGGGATTTGACTGAAAGCGTTAATGCTCGACCAGCTCCTGTATCCCAACATTGTTTGTTTATATGAAATTGTACATTGTATCATTAACTGGCTCCTACCCCATCTAAAACCTAGTCCCATATACATACGCCACTGTTACCAAACTCAATCAACACTTGATTCCCATACTTAATAATAATTAACTGCTTCTTATACAGTGCGTCCCAAAAAGAACTACATGTATACACTTTTGAAATGGCTATCAAATAAGAAATATATGATTCATGGTCGATTTATTCCATTATTGCTTGAATCCGTCCTGGCGTGCCATACAAAGGTGATAAGTGAATACCGAATTCCTGCGCAGGCTTTTTTTTGTGTCCTTCACAAAAGTAGGCATTATTCACTGAATAATGCGGGATTTTTTGGAATTTTTTGTGTCATAACGATGGTTGAGGATATGAGCTTTATATACATCTTAACCTTTTCCCCAAGAAATATATATTTTTAATTTGGTAGCCTTGTCAAAAGTGTATAGTTCTTTTGGGGACGCACTGTATAGCACATAATCAATTAAAACTGCTCTGCACTTTCCATACAGCTCTTCAGTATTACACTACATACATGTACTTCTTGCTTTCCACCATGCAGGTCCTTCGATGAGGTCATTGAGCGTTTTGCAGACATGCACCTCAACTTCTCCCATGGTGTTGATGCAGATAACAACCCGGAGCATAACTGTGAGATTGATGAACCCATCCATATCGTCAACATTGCAATCCAGTACAAAGAGCTAACAAGTGACAAGGACCTAGCCGCCATGTTCCTGGGATTCTGTCGAAACAGGGTAAGTGGGTTGAGCTCACAAAATTGGTGACGAAAGAGTGATATTTAATATGCTGGATAATCATAAATTGTGTGCTTATGAGATTCAGGTTTATAGGTTTGCAAAGTTAAAGGCAGTAGGGTGGGAGCTCCCATGGGTAATTTGACACCATGGATGTTTACCCTGTAACAGCTGTTTTGCATCATCTGACCACTGCCAGTCTTATGTAATGCATTGTTTATTCCACCCATCGCTTCATCTGGTAAAGTCGTTAAATCTCCCTTTCCCTGGCCCGTTGTCCAGGGTGGGACAGATTGTTTTGCTGTGGTCCAGAAATTTAGCTTCAAGACTATATTTCAAGTGCTTTTCACAAATTCTGGGATCAGCAAATTACATGTATGATCAACTCCCCATGAAACCTGAAGACCCTAGTTCTTTAATGTGGTTGTACTTCATACATGAACTTAAATTTTGCGTGTGAAACTAATTTTAATTTTAAATTTTGACGTATCCTACAGAAGCAGAAATTGTTTGAGAGGGACATCAGACGAGTCACGTTTGTTATCTTCCAGAGGAGGGAATTCCCTAAGTACTTCACATACCGTGCAAGACTTGATGTGAGTATGATGAAAATAACCACATTTACATGTATATAGAGATTTCAATGGTATGGGATAGTAAATTTTTATTATAATATGAGGAACAATTGGATTCATTTAAGTGCCTTTTTATAAGTAGATCTATACATATTTCTTTTTTTTTTTTGTTGGTAAAACGTTTTGATTTTCATCTATTGGCAAGTCCGTCAATTACCCTTTATTTGATTTCAGTGCTTGTATTGATTGACAATACCCAATATATTTGCACATGTTTATGTAGACATGTACATTTCTCCTGAAACATTGAAAACATTTATGAATAAAAGCATCATTATTTCAATGTTTGATTTTTATTTATTATTTGTGTCTTTATCAGTTCCAAGAAGATCATATCTATCGCCATCTTGAGCCAGCTCTAGCCTTCCAGCTTGAGATCAATCGAATGAGCAACTTTGATCTACATCTCATGGACAGAGCAAACTACCGCATGCATCTCTATCTAGGATCAGCTAAGGTATGAACATAATTATGATTGATAGTCATACGATAATATATTTAACCTTTTATTTAATCAATTTGATTTCCGGGTAGACCTCCCCTTTTAGATAAATAGGCTACTGAACTGAATAATTTGTGAAAAGATCATTCATACTCTAAAAGAGATAATAAAAGATAAAAAGAAGAAATTAATGTCTATGGATTTCAACATTTTCATTTTGTAAATACACATTTTCAATAGGAAAGGAGGAGGGCTAAGTTATGCAATGAAGTACTTCATTAGGAGCTGACCTAAAACATTATGTATATATGCATATTCACCACAGTCAAAGGACTTGACCACTCATTTCCCAAGCCAAATTGATCAGCTTTTATTCTTTCAATTCTGCTGCAAGCCTTGTTATTTTTCTTATATTGCACCATTTTTCATGTAAATTCACATGTTCAACTGTCCCAAACAAAAGAGAGAGAGAGATATATATATTAGTAATTATTTTTATTTGAATGATGGTGAATTTGTTGCGAAAAAATCTGCCCTGTATTGTGTTCGATGTAATTATTGCATGTTCCCCCCATTAAGTTTGCATGTAATTTTTTTTTTCTTTTTTCAGTTCATCCAAACTCCAACTATGCGAGACTACCATGCCGGCAGTGCTGATCAAATAGCCAAGCCCCCTGACCCATCTGTAAATCATTGTGATAACCCTTGACCTTTAACCTATGTTACCTATAACCTTCATCACCTTTAACCTCTATCTTTATACATGTAGTCTCACTTAGATTTTCATGTTGTATCCTCTTTTCATCCTGCTTATTTATAGATTGGGCATGTTATTTTAGGTGACTGTGATATTACTTACAGTAGTTGATCCAGAATCAGCTCTGACAAAGGATTTTATCGGCCTAATTGTCTGGAGATGATAGTCGCTATTATCCCCAGGCAATTGGGCTGATACACTACTTTGTAAGAGCAGATGCTTGAACCGTGCTTGTGTTTAATGTACATTTTGCACAATAATGATGAGCCACTCTCTCTCTCTCTCTCTCTCTCTCTCTCTTTCCTTTGTGTGTGCGGTGTATATTCAAATGTATGTACGGTATTCATAAAAAAGTTATGTATGTAAATAATAATGATATAATACATTAAAAAATACTTTAAAAATAAATAAATAATGATTTTACTTCTGCTCTCCAATGATTGATACTAATCATAACTATTACATTGTACGTGGTAGCAGGGTTTACAGAATAAGTATAAACATTACATGTAGGTGTCGTATTAAACTGTCTTGTGCTTTTGACTTCCAGATGTTACATGTTTGTAACGATGTACACATTTCTTATGGGCTTTTGGATCTTATTTCTCTGTGTGTTGTATCTTATAACCTGTCATTCTTTCTGATTATAAATCCAAGCTTACATGTACATAGGCTTGTGCAAAGGTACAGTATTGTGAGATCCTTTTATCTGATGTTGACTGATGTATTGGACAAAAGAATCACACAATAGCTTTGCATGAACTTCAACTCGTACAAACTCAGTCTTCGGTTCAGAATGTGGGCCTAAGAATTTATATTTTTTAATTTACCAAGACTATACCCAACCTTTATTTGAGAAATGGAGAGCTGCTTGTAATTATAGATTTATCCAAATCATGCACATGAGCAAGAATGTAAAATATATAATAATGCATAATCACAATGTATCTTTTTGGTAGATGCAAATGTAAGTGAATATTTAAACCAAGAACCTACATGTACATGTATACAATGTATGTACGTGTACATGTTTTGTACATGACCATGTGATCAACCTTTGCTGATATCTTACTGGCATTCAATTTAAGGTCAATTAAATTTATGAACTGCATGTACAATCAAAATGCAAATGATTGCTTGTACAGTGCAAAGCTTTTCCAGACACTATTTACACATGTATAAATTTCATAATGAATAAATAAACAATGTTTAGTCATTGAATACAATAGACCATAAGCCGGGGTATAGTAACTGAAAGAGACACCTCTCTGTCCATTAGATTGAGGGACTGATGATCTATTCGCAATTTGTGACAATCCCCTCTCTGTTTGCAGGTTGAGAAAGGTCAAGAGGTCACCGATTACCGGTTCTTCTTGAGGGCCATCATCCGTCATTCAGACCTGGTTACCAAAGAAGCATCCTTTGAGTACCTTCAGAACGAGGGTGAGAGGATGATATTAGAGGCAATGGATGAGCTGGAGCTGGCTTTCTCCCATCCTGATGTGAGTATACAAGCGCTTTATAGTTAGTCAATTCTAGCATAACGGAACAAAGAAGCGTACTATGAGTATTTTCAGAACGAGGGTGAGAGGATGATCCTAGAGGCAATGGATGAACTAGAGCTGGCTTTCTCTCATCCTGATGTGAGTATTAGCGCTTTGTATTTTGTCAATTCTAGCTTTGTCAATTTTAGCATAACGGATGTGGTTCCCAAGGAGACATTCACATCGATTAAAAAAGGTATCCTTTAAAAAAAATACTCATGTTGAGTATCTTCAGAACAAGGATAATAATATCATTTCACCTCCTAGAGGCAATTGATGAGCTAGAGCTGGCTTTCTCCCATCCAGACGTAAGTATATAAGAACTTTGTAGTATTTTCAATTCTAGCTTTGTCAATTTTAGCATAACGGATGTGGTTCCCAAGGAGACATTCACATCCATTAAAAAAGGTATCCTTTAAAATAAATACTCATGTTGAGTATCTTCAGAACAAGGATAATAATATCATTTCACCTCCTAGAGGCAATTGATGAGCTAGAGCTGGCTTTCTCCCATCCTGATGTGAGTACATGAGCACACTGTTTTTCACCTGTTGAGAAATGATTGCCATCTGCTTATAGCCAATACGAACTAGCAACCTTGTATAGCACCACCTCAAGTCCTCAACCAGTCAAATCTGCCCTTGTTCCCCACCCATAGTGCAACTTTCTGGGCAGTTTAGTCTGGAAATACAGACCCATTTAAGTGATAAACACACTAATTAACTACTCAATACATTCATACCACAATAATTATGTTGCCAAGAAGCAAACAAGTTCTTTTCACCTCAAAACATTTTAGTTTCCCTATACAGATAAAATCATAGGTTAATTTATACACTTCATTATCAATAATTATCTCAAAAAGTATATTTTAAGACTAGCTATTTATAACACACAGTCAATGGGAGGTTTGCTCAGTTCTCGCTTTAAGGTGGTACCTCACATCGCGGTGACGTCTCTAAGGCATCTCTGCAATGGAAAATAAATATGAATATATTCTATTTCCCTGCGACTCATGAGACTTTGCAGAGACTCTGGATTGTCTCTGAGATTTCTCCGTAACTAGTATCTAACCCGTCGCAAAACCATCTCATACCCCGCCCAAACTATTTTCAAATCCAACTCATGGCAAGTAAGATACCACCATTACATTGATTTTGTTCTGATAAAGCTTTTACAAATTGATAACACTTGGAGCTATTGAGGAATTATGTGAACAGTAGAGCTGATCTTTTTATGTTCCAATATCAGAATCCATGTTTTACTGTAAGAAGTTCAGGATTTTATCCTTTCTTTAAATGTTGTCATTCTTACAGTCCAAGCGCACTGACTGCAACCACATCTTCTTGAACTTTGTACCCACTGTGTACATGGATCCAGTGAAGGCTACAGACAGTCTACGCAACATGATCAGTCGCTACGGCTCCAGGCTCTGGAAGCTACGTATCCTACAGGCCGAGCTCAAACTCAATGTCAAGTATGTTGTGGCTTTCATTTTCATTTCAAAATTTGTGATATAAGTAAGCCCTGTTAAAGGATGGATCATCTGTTGATTCCAAAGAAGGGCTGTAAATCGTATAATTTGGAAAGAACTCATTAATACTGTGGCAGTCAATATAATGGTTTTGCACAATTGAATGATATTTACATATAGATTCAGTTTCTGAAGGTTTCACAATTATTGCTTCATCAAAATATAATATATATATCAAATATACATTTTTATATCCATGGAAATGTACATTCCTTGGAATTGATAATACAACAAGGTATCACTGCACGCAAATCATGGTACATGTAAAACTAGAGGTAAAAGTGAATTCATACATTACAAAATGGAACAACAGTACGTATTTAAAAATATGGAAGTGTATCTATGTACATGCACGTTTAATTTAAATATGCTTGAGTCCGTTATTCCACAGTATTAACCTTCCTTACATTTACATGTACATCCCTTTTTGTTTGATGAAAAATAAATGTACCTGTGCTTTACAAAGTTGTGCAATTACATTGTATGTTAATTTGGCTTACTTTTGGCCTTGGCTAATTCATGTGTGATTTGTTTTGTTATTACAGGCTGAATGCACACAGTCCTCTGCTGCAGATCAGAATCTTTGTCACTAATGAATCTGGCTACAGGCTTGATATCAGCACGTACCGAGAAGAGACAGATCCTTCTACAGGACTGGTTAGTTGCTAATCATGATATAAAGGATTTGTTTGTTTTTGAAGTGTTTGTTTATTTGTTTTTGTTTCGTTTTTCTGGTCAGCTGAAAACTACTCCCCGCCTCCCACCAAAAATCTACTTCCTAATCCTAAGCCTATTTCTGGAGGGTAGTTGGCCATGGGGGCAATTGTCAAGGAATAGTTTGTCGGCTGAGAACCAGAAGGGTGCTATGACCATTGACTTTGTACAGCAATAGCGCCCTTCTGGTTCTCAACAGAACATCTTTAACCTGTTGGAGACGAGCTAATTTTCCTACAGCACACATTTCCCATAGACCTTAGCCCAAATATATTCGGGCTCAGTCCTCAATGGGTTAAGATGCAATAACGCCGTTTTGGCTTTCAACAGACGAGTTGTCCTGATATGCTGAGGAAGCAATTAAATGCTTATTAAGACACCAGGGGACCTACAACATGTACAGCTTCAGTTTAGGATTTATTTTTGAATTTATAATAATAATAATAGGATGTTAGTGATGTGGTAGGGACTTGTACCGTGTGATATTTTATTGCATGCATTGAAAGAATTCTGATCACTATATTATATTATAATTTGTATTTTTTACAGGTGAAGTTTGTATCATATGGTATACGGAAGGGTATACTCCACGGCCGTCTGATCAACGCTCCTTACATGACCAAAGATCATCTACAGCTCAAGAGATACCAGGCCCAGAGTCTCGGCACAACCTACGTCTATGACTTCCCAGAGATGTTCAGACAGGTATGGTAGCTTCAAATGAAAATTAGGTATATTTGTATTGGACATTTTTTTTTTCTGATATTGATAACAACGTATCAGAAGGGTACATATATGATTGTTTCACATATTGTTAGAGTAGAGATTATGTGTGATTTTATTTTACTCGCTTCAATCAAATCAACCTTATGAGCCTGTTTTTAGGGGGTCAAACTTGTTGCGAACCCCATTAGTAGGCCAATCTTGTACCTTTGTGTTCAGACTTTTACCTCAAAGAAGGACAAATTATGTTTTTAAATAATGCTGTGTATTTTGGACAAAATGAAGTTGATCTATATATTAATTCCTTACTTCTTTCTCCATTATATTAATCTTTGCTATCCTCTCTTTTACTCTTATTTTGTTTATTTCTTTCTTTCTCTCTATCTCCTTTTATTGTCTGTCTTTTCTATCTCTCCACCTCTCTTTCTCACTCTCATAGAACCTAGCCATTCAGTGGGAGCAGTACAAGAAGGACCATCCCGAGGCTGTCATTCCTGAAGAGATGGTAAGAGAGATGGCTTACTTATCCACTTAGTCTAACAGCAGTTGGTCCAATTTTTTGATCGTGTAATACCTCATAGGCCACACCCATTTGGTTTTAATAGTAACAATTTAGTCTAATTTTCCTTGGCCTAAGACTTACCTGATGTAATTCTCACTTGGTCTAATGACCCCTTGGTCAAATTGCCAATTTGTCTAATACATGTAGAGCTACATTGTATAATCGCATTTTCGTCTAAGTCCCAAATGAATTTTCGTCCTATTACGAGTTTGTTACAGAAATTGACTTAGTTGTGTTAGACCTAGAAAACATTAGACCAAATGGTCATAACATCAAATGGGAATTACACCAAATGGTAATTATATGAACTACTTGTAGACAAAATGAAATTACACCTTGTGGGGTGAGACAAAACAGGCATTTACATTCAAAGTGGGTTTGGACCAAATAGCAATTTGCTTGAGAGGGGACTTCTTGTATTCCTCATTTTTATTTCATTTCTCAATTTTTTGTTTCCATGACAAAATCTAAATAGTGATTAGCTATTTATTAATGTGTATGTCCCTCTTTGTTGGTAAAAACAATGTATACAACACTTGATTAGGAATTTTTGTATGCAGAAATAATATTTCTTGAAACAAACACTAGAGTTTGATGTACTTATCTTGTTTGTTTTAAATTCAGATGACTGGTCATGAGCTCGTGTATGACAGGAACAATGAGCTTCAACTCATGAACAGAGTGCCAGGAGAGAACACTGTAAGTTCAAATAATCAAATTAAATTGGTCTATTTCAATTGTACATTGTACATGTACATATACAGTCTGTGTCCAAAAAATGGTACCATTGGAAAAAGTTATTTACATGTAGGTGTGAAATATTTTCAAATAATGTGTGTATGTGGTACCAAAATAAAGCCAAAAGATTTTCCCTGCTGATATGCTTTGTTCTGTATAATTTGCTTTCGTAAAACAAAAGTTATTGTTATGCTAAATTTTGTGCGACGAGGAACAAATCGAAATTGAGCACTTCATGGCCATTATGCGAAACCTATACACAAAGGCATGGGACAGCATGCGAAAAATGGATTTTTCTTGATTGTAGAAAACTAGTCATATCTCAAAAACTACAACACCAAATTTGATGAAAAGATTGCAGAAGAAAGTCTGATTTTCCTGCTTTACAAAAATATCAAACATATCAGGTTGTGATTAATCTTCATACTATAAAAAAAATGTTTTCCACTTGTACCATTTTATTTGACATAGACTGTATAGCAGTAAGCATTACATAAACAGGGTACCGGGAGTAAATCCTATATGTTGAAACTATCTAGAATCAATTCAGATTGTGTATTCATGCATAGCAATAGTAAACTTCTTCTTCTGTGGTATTTCTTCATCTTTTGATACATGTGTAAAATGATATGAATGACACATAACATATTATCAGAACATTTAAGCAAAAATCGCAGAAGAAATAAATATATTTTACTTGTTACAGCGTCTGTGTAAGTTATTCATGAATAAGAATACTTTTTAATGCAAATAATCATTAAAATCTCTAGATTTGTGCCAAATGTGATTAGCAATTCGTTAGCTTGTTTTATTTATTTATTTTTTTTAGATTGGTATGGTAGCCTGGCACTTCACTTTCCTGACCCCTGAGTACCCTCAGGGTCGTGAGGTCGTTGTCATTGCCAATGACATCACCTTCAAGATCGGATCCTTTGGCGTTGAAGAAGACAATCTCTTCCAGGTGGGTGATTCAAAGAAAATATTTCTTGAAATCAATTTAAACGGTTTATTCTTCAATTCTTAAACACGATGCTTGAGTAAGTACCAAAACATATGGTTACATGTAGATCTATACAGTTTTAATTGAGTTTTTATGCCTCCGCCACCGAAGGTGGTGCCGGAGGCATTATGTTTTCGGGTTGTCCGTCCGTCCGTACGTCCGTCCCGTTTTGTTCTCCGCGATACTTAAGAACGCGTTTTGACGGATCACTTTCAAACTTGGATCATGTATGCATATGGTAGGGACAATGATCTGATTAGACTTTGGGGTCATTAGGTCAAAGGTCAAAGGTCACAGAGGTCATTGTATGCATGAAAATGGCTCGTTCTCGCCATAAACTTAAAAACCGTTTGACGGGTCAACTTCAAACTTGGGTAATGTGTGCCTATGGGAGGGGCAATGACTGATTAAGATTTTAGGGTCATGAGGTCAAAGGTCAAGGTCACAGATGTCATTGTATACATGAAATGGTTCGTTCTCGCAATAACTTAAGAACTGTGTGACGGGTCAACTTCAAACTTGAGTAATGTGTGCATATGGGAGGGGCAATGAACTGATTAGATTTTGGGGTCAAAGGTCAAAGGTCACAGAGGTCATTGTATATATAAAATAGTTTTGTTTTCGTGATAACTTAGGAACTGTGTAACGGATCATCTTCAAACTCGGGTAATATGTGCATATGGGAACGAACAATAAACTGATTAGAATTTAGAGTCATGACGTCAAAGTTCAAAGGCCACAGAGGACATTGTGTACGTGAAAATGGCTTGTTCTTGCGATAACTTAAGAACAGTTTGATGGATGAACATCAAACTTGTGTCATGTGTGCATATGATGTAGGAACAATGAATTTATTATATTTGAGGTCATGAAGTCAAAGGTCAAGGGTCACAGACGTCATTGTATACATGAAAATGGCACGTTCTTGCAGTAACTTCTGAACCGTTTATGGATCAACTTCAAACTTGGGTCATGTGGGAGGAAAGATGAACTAATTAGATTTTTGAGGTCAGGACATCAAAGGTCACTGGTTATTTATGTAAATGACTCGTTTGTGCAATTTCTGAAGGACCTTTGACAGATCAACTTAAACATGTTTATCCTTTTTATTACATCAGTAGCCATCCTTCCTGAGTTGGAAATAATTCTGATGATACAACTTTAATAGATTTGGGGTCAATATCTCAAAGATGTCATGGTATAAATGGATGTTATAACTCACATAGCGCATGCCTTTTTTTTCCGATGTGGCAATACGGAGGCATGCCTTCCGACCGTGCGTGGTCGAAGATTCATCTAGTTACTTCTTGTTTTATTCATTTTCAATATTTCTGTTAATGGAATGACATTGTTTTGTGACCTTTTAAAAAACAGTCTTGCCAGTGTAGGAGAATTGTTTCTAAATATCTATTAGTAATATTCACATACATGTTAACTTTGACATTTGGATCTAGTGTTTCAGCCAAGCTGAAAAACAGTACAATTTATAGATCTTGCACATGTACAGCTTGGGAAAAAAAACCTATGAGACTAAGCTCTTTCTTAAGGGTTTCTGTGTGTGTGTTCCTCACTTTGTATGGTAAGAAAACATATTAAACACAGAGAAAAGTACAGTGTACGTGTACTTTTGTACATTCTTCAGCAATTATATCATTGACATTTGAGTATAGATCTTTCGTTACTATTAATAGCGCTCTGTCCCATAACAGCAAATGAGCTTGGTCTAATAATTTTTGGCCAAGCTGTATGTGATGACCATAGATGGTTGTTCATGACAAGTACACTTCTAACTTGACCTGCAAAAAGTTTGTGATGTCATGTACATAAATTTCTTATGATCTTGACATGACAGAAAGCATCAGACCATGCAGTGGAGAAGGGGATTCCCCGTATCTACATCTCAGCTAACAGTGGAGCAAGGATAGGGATGGCTGATGAAGTCAAGTGTCTCTTCAAGGTCGCATGGGAAGATCCTAAAGAACCAGAGAAGGTAAAAGTGATTTCAGTGATACCAACACTACTGAATAATTACAACATTAGAAATTTGAATGCAAATAGCTAAAATAGTTAAAACAGTGCGAACAAATGTCTTATTAACAAGAGAAAGAAATCTATTGATTTGAACGCTTTCCCAAAATTGAATGACGGAGCAAAATGTTATTATTCATGCTTTCTCTCTTGAGAAGTCATTTGTTTCAGCTGTAATTTCTAATGTTCTAATTATTCTGTAGTGTTGACATTTCTGTGATTTTACAATGTGATTGACATTATAACTCCCATGGAGACCATACATGTATCAGGAATCGCAGAAGTACACAATGAAGGATAAACGTAACAGAATTCAGATTTATATTGACAATACTTTTGAATGTCACTTTCAATAATTTTTGTAATGTTTCAAAAGAGTATGGTTGAAAGTGGTTGAAAATGAGCAAAATAAATGGGATTCACCGGGAATTGAACCTGCAGGGTTCCCAGCCGATCACGGAAATTAGGGGAAAATGTTTTTCTTTTTTCCAGTCAGGGAAAAGTCAGGTAATTTGATAAAAATGCCTTAAAATCAGGGAAAAGTCAGGGAATTTTTATTAGCCCCCCCCCCCCCAAAAAAAAAAAGAGTACAGTAGTAAGTCAGACTAGTGTTTTATACTGCGAATTGTTCGCTGCGACAACATAAAAAACACTCAAAATTGGAAATGGGTTTGAATAAATATTAAGGAATTTTTAGACTTCATCGGGGAAAAATCAGGGAATTTTGTTTTCTCGAAATGCTGGGAACCCTGACCTGAGACCTCCGGGTTGCATTCAGAAGACCACACTGGCATTGAAAGGTTAGGAATCCTGGGACCACTACCAGCTAGGGCTTTCCATAGCTCAATCAGTAAGAGTGTTTGTCTAGCAATCTGGAGATCTCTGGTTCGAAGGCAGTGTATAGTCATAATCTTGTTTTCCAGTCAGATGAAACTCTTAACTGACTTTCAGAGGATGTTATAGTTTTCATATCCATTGCATCTGTATTCTGAATAATACCTATTTGTAAGAGCTCAGTCGGTTAGAGCGCCCGTAAAAAGGTAGCCTTTCTTGCTTTTATGAACGGGAGGTCGTGAGTTCGAAACCCGGCCGAGTCATAACAAAGACTTACAAAAATGGTACCTAAAGTTGCCTTTTAACAAGGAGCTTGGGGGTAATAATAACAGCATGCAGGGCCCGCTGGGGGAACAGTTGTCAGAACTGAAGTGGCTATCAGGGCCCTCATGGACAGCAGTTCACGAAACTGAAGAGGCCACCCTGAATAAATCAAACTGAAAATGAATAAATAAATAAATAAATACCCTGGGTAAATAAAACGATATTATTATTATTATTATTATTATTATTATTATAACAGCACAATCCCTCCTTGAGAAATCCCATGTACAATGTACAAAAAAATTCATAATCGTGCAATACATGTGTGTTTGTTATCATCCTCACAGGGATTCAAGTACCTGTACCTCACCCCCAGTGACTTCAAGAAGTTGACTCCTCTGAACTCTATCCGAGCTGATCACATCGAGGAAGATGGCGAGTCTCGCTACAAGATCACAGACATCATAGGTGAGCTGTTATTATGCCAAAAAGTCCTTACCATTTTTATTATTAAAATGGATTAAGCCCTGGGGTGTGATTCACTAAGATTTAAAATCAATCCTAACTATGGATCTATGGAACTATAACATCCCTATTGATTCTAAAAATTAATTTTATCCCAGTTTGGATTGATTTTAGCTGGTAGTGAATTACTCCCCTGTTGTCATAAGGCCTACTATTGATGTGGTATTCTAATGGCTTGAACACAAGCTAAAAGACGCAAAGGATATAGGTTCAAGCCTCGCCCAGGTTCCTTTTCTTGAACAAGATTGTCTTCTACATGTAGATCTTCTCTCCATTTTTCTCTAACTACAACATGCAGGGCCCCCATAGCACAAAGATTTGTGATCAATTGTTAATTTTAAAGAACTATTCTTATTGCTTACCGGTCAGTCTTTTGATCTAAGTGTGCAAGCAACGATGGTCTCGATTGACCATTGCAATTTTGCAATTGACTGCAACTGTTTTTGATACGGAAACCCAGGTGTTGAAAGGATAATCAGTAGGATGTGAGAGTTATTGTCATATGCGCTCTCTCGTGGAAATAGAGATACACATGTGAGACACACCATTGAAACCGATTCCGAACCTTGCATGACATTTGTGGTAATGTAAAACTTTGTTCTGTTTGAAATCGCTTCGGGTTTGGTTTCACTTGTATGACTCAGCTATAAACCTTTATGCTCTATCATTATTGACTCTTCTGAATACATGTATACCCAGTTATTGGTTGTCCGGACAGGTTGCGTGTCCGGACAGTCTATTTTTATTGACCCTTTGAATAGGTTTACAAGCAATGTTTTTGTAGGTTTTTAGCACAAAATGGTAGAAAATATTGTGGAGAACAAATATTGATGATGATAACCATTATTTAACTTTTATTTTTGGCTTAATCTAAGGACAAAAAACATTGCTTCAATTCTGTTAAGTCTCCGGACACCCAACTCCCCATCCTACAATGTACATGTGTAGTTCATAGCTTTCTTCATGCACCAATTATTATTGGTCATTGTCCTGCTCTTAACATTAATTAGTCAAACTTTGTTCTGATCTGCAGGCAAAGATGAAGGCTTAGGTGTGGAGAATTTGAAAGGAAGTGGAATGATTGCTGGAGGAACGTCAAGAGCCTATGAACAGATCATTACCCTTAATATGGTGAGTGGGAAGAGGCAAATGAAATATAAAATATAGTCTTGTCTCCTACAGGCTTCATGTGCATGTATCAGTAGGTGCCATCATGCTCACCTCTGAACCGAATTGAATTTAATTTATTGAAATCATCAACCAAAACTCAACATGAAAACGAAAATAGATTTTTTAAAATACAAGAATACTGAATTGTTAAGTAAATTGGACACCTGACAATATGGATTTTATTAAAATATTACGTTATCATTGATCTGACCGCAGATGATACTAGTCATGATCATGACTTGTGAAATTAAAAAGAAAATTCACTGCACATCATAAAAAACATTAAAAAAAATTTGTGACCAACTTCTTTTTGATCATCAGGTCACCTGTAGAGCCATTGGCATCGGATCCTATGTGGTACGTCTTGGTCAGCGTATCGTCCAGAACGAGAACTCCCACATTATCCTGACTGGTGCTGCTGCTCTGAACAAGGTCCTAGGGCAGGAGGTCTATACCTCAAACAGTCAGCTAGGAGGCATCCAGATCATGCACAACAATGGCGTCACCCACAACGTCTCCAAGGATGACTTTGACGGGGTCGGGACCCTGCTGAAATGGCTCTCATACATGCCTAAGGTAAGGGGTCTTAGATACTTTCATGCACTATTTTTCTCTCAAGACTTGCATTCAATAGCCTCAAAAAAGAAAGATGTGACAGGGCGGTTCCTTGTTCGGTAAACAATTAGATAAGTATTTTATCCCCATATCAAGTCTCTTGGATACAATGTAGGAATTAATAGTCATGGTCTACCTGGTTGTGATGTATAAACATTTGATAGCTCCTTAGCTGTAGGGTAAATTAAACAATCCGTCATGACTTGTGTATCATAAAGATTAAAAAGCCAAAAATAGTGGTTCAGATAATGCACAAAAATGGATCACCTACATGTACATGTATAATGTATAATGTCTCAAAAGATAAATTTGGAGGGATAAAACCCTCGCTCAAATAGCTCTCAGACATGCCTGGGTAAGAAAATTTTCGAAATCACAATCAAGACTTGTATCAGGATTGACATTAGCATACGTTGCTTGTCCTTTCTCCATGCCTGCAGTGCACATGACTTCATGTAAATGTCTCAAATTGTGTCAATATAATTGTGCGCCACTTTTAGATTTGTAGAGAAGGGTATGATAAGCTTTAAACCAATGTATGTAACCATATTTTTATAACCATCGAGCATCCACTATTTTTGTTTTCACTTTGTAGGCTAAGGACAGCCTTGTGCCTATCATTCCCAGTGTGGATCCCATCGACAGGGAGATTGACTTTGTTCCTTCTAAGACACCATACGACCCTCGACACATGCTTGCTGGTAGACCTAACCCAGGTGAGTGCTTGTATTGGGAGCTGGTTTTGATTAGTGGTCATGGACATGTTTGTAACCTTCATATAAGTAGTACTGTACATGCACATGCACATGCATAGTGGCAGTTTTTATATCAACAACTTATACAAGTACATGTAGTTGCTTAGAGCCAGTTTCTTTCAAAATTAGAATTAATTTTATTACATTCGTTTTCAAAATCTTGTAACATCACAGATTGTACACATGAGACTTTGCACGGTAAATACATTTTACAACTCATCATTACAGCAAATAAATAGACAAGTGCAACATTGAAGCGGTTCTTGTGTATTCTTGTGATTGATTAATATTGAATTGTTTCTTCTTTCCTCATTGATTTCTAAACTTTTTTTTTTCACGGCGAGAACAATTCAAGAAATAGACTATTTTGTACACAAGCAGAGCACAGAGAGTTTTTTTGTAATTTTTCTTTTCAGAACATGATCTCACCAGTCTTGAGACACCCGCATGACAATAGTCACTAATAAGCAGGTCACCATTTACTCGGCATTCATATATTTTGTACAGGGGTAAAATTGACCTTACCCCTTGGTCGAAATGGGTAATGGGTAAGGGTAATGGTAATGGGTTTTTTTCCTGCTTATATTTTCAGATAAGAGCAATGAATGGCAGTCTGGATTCTTTGACATGGGAACCTTCTCTGAGATCATGGAACCATGGGCCCAGACAGTCGTGGCAGGCAGAGCTAAGTAAGTTAGCAACCATGTCAGTCTTACCTCATGTATGTCATTTGATGTAGATGTATGCTGATGCTTGCGTGTTCAGAACATGCTGAAAGTTTTTTTTTAGCCGTTGTGAGACTTTTTTCCAAACACTACAGCTAAATGGGGAAGGGATATCAAAATAATGCAAAACATTCAGAAGACACAACTGTATTTGTTGCCTTTAATGTTTAGGTTTGCTTGTTTGTTTTGATTTGTTTTGTTTGTTTTATATATTTTGCACACATACAATGTACATACTACATATGTTCGCCTAATAGGCAACCAGCTGGAATGCTCCTCAAGTATTGGAGGTTGTGCACTGTAAAGTGCAGGATCGTAATGGGTAAAGCACTTTATAACTGGTATTTTTATGCCTCCGCCACCGAAGGTGGTGCCGGAGGCATTATGTTTTCGGGTTGTCCGTCCGTCCGTCCGTCCGTACGTCCGTCCCGTTTTCTTCCGCGATAACTTAAGAACCGTTTGACGGATCACTTTCAAACTTGGATCATGTATGCATATGGTAGGGACGATGATCTAGACTTTGGGGTCATTAGGTCAAAGGTCAAAGGTCACAGAGGTCATTGTATGCATGAAAATGGCTCGTTCTCGCCATAACTTAAAAACCGTTTGACGGGTCAACTTCAAACTTGGTAATGTGTGCCTATGGGAGGGGCAATGAAGTGATTAGATTTTAGGTCATGAGGTCAAAGGTCAAAGGTCACAGATGTCATTGTATACATGAAAATGGTTCGTTCTCGCAATAACTTAAGAACGGTTTGACGGGTCAATTCAAACTTGGATCATGTATGCATATGGTAGGGACAATGAACTGATTAGAATTTGGGGTCATGAGGTCAAGGTCACAGAGGTCATTGTGTACATGAAAATGGCTCGTTCTTGCGGTAACTTAACCCTATTCAGACTGGGGGGGGGTCAAATTGACCCCCTGAACAAAATCCGCGACTGCCGCGCAACCGCTGCGAATCGCTACCCGGCGCTTTATGACTTTTTTCTTTCAAGTGTCCCGCAACTTTTGACACCAAGTTCGAAAAAATCGGACACTCCGTTGTTGCGTTACGCAACATTACGTAATCGCGTCAGGCCAAAATTGAACGAAAATCGTCATTTTGCATGCGTTTGTGTACAAATACTGCTTTTTTCTAAATTGCTTTATAACACTGATAATTGTGTCTTCTGAGCCTTTTGATTAATTAAATTGGTCTTTATATTGATCAAAATACATTTCTCAAGCATAAAAAATTACAAAAACAAAGAAATACATAAGAAATAAAAACAATAGAATACATAAGAAATTCATAAAACAATAGAATACAAAACAATTAATTTGAAATTTCTGAATTTGTCAATTCAATACTGTTGTCTATGCTACTCAGCAACTTTTAGAAAAAATTTGGCTTCATAACTATATTTTATTAATGAAATATTAACGATTTTAATAAAAAAAGCATCTAATTTGCATACGTGAGTATGCATAAATTAGCATAAATAAATATGTGAAATTTTTTTTCAAAAAAACATATCAGCGACACCCTTTACATGTGCAGCAACGTTCGTGCAAAATTTCACGGCAATCGACCATCCGCGGCCGAGATCTCAGGGGGGGTCAAATTGACCCCCCCCCAGTCAGAATCTCCTCTTGAACATGCCAGTCTGAATAGGGTTAAGAACCGTTTGAGGGATAAACTTGAAACTTGGGTCATATGTGCATATATGAGGGCAATAAACTTATTAGATTTTGGGGTCATGAGGTCAAAGGTCCACAGGTCATTGTGTACGTGAAAATGCTGTCTTCGCATAACTTAGAACGGTTTGGATCAACTTCAAACTTGGATCATATTTACAATATGGGGGAGGACATGAACTGATCAGATTTTGGGGTCATGAGGTCAAAGGTCACAGAGGTCATTGTGTACATGAAAATGGCTTGTTCTCGCAATAACTAAAACCGTTTGACGGATCAATTCTACAACTTGGGTCATATGTGCATATGGTAGGGACAATGAATTTAATAATATTGAGGTCATGAAGTCAAAGGTCAAGGGTCACAGACGTCTTGTATACATTGAATGGCACGTTCTTGCTGTAACTTCTGAACCGTTTTATGGATCAACTTCAAACTTGGTTCATGTGGGAGGAAGAATGAACTGATTAGATTTTTGAGGTCAGGACATCAAGGTCACTGGTTATTTTATGTAAATGACTCGTTTGTGCAATTTCTGAAGAGCCTTTGAGCAGATCAACTTAAACATGTTTATCCTTTATTACATCAGTAGCCATCCTTCCTGATTTGGAATAATTGTGATGATACAACTTAATAGATTTGGGGTCAATATCTCAAAGATGTCATGGTATAAATGGATGTAAAATACTCCAACATGCGCATGCCTTTTTTTTCCGATGTGGCAATACGGAGGCATGCCTTCCGACCGTGCGCGGTCGAAGATTCATCTAGTTAATATTATTATAGTATTATTTTACCCATATGCATGTATATGTACATGTACATTGTATAGTCATGTAATATCAGAAAATTTAATTATTTATTGAATCTTGGTTCACCCCTTTTATAATAAAGGCTTGGAGGTATTCCTGTTGGAGTTGTTGCTGTGGAGACTAGATCAGTGAACATTGAGATCCCTGCTGACCCAGGCAATCCAACATCTGAAGCAAAGGTGAGTTAGTGTCAGCTGGATTCTTTTGTTGCTGGAATTTTGTGGTACTGTATAAAGTGGTTGCATGTAAATTGTATTTCTATGGCGGTTTTATTTTTGCGAAATTTCAACTTTAATATGAGGCTTCTATGGAAAATCACAGTTTGAAAATCCCCCAACTAGACCGAAATTGTGAAAATCTGTACGTAATATCTCTTTTATACCTTATTTCCAGACACCCCCTTGTAAGCTTCCTCTTTTGAACGAGTAACAAAGCTGGCTAATTGAGATTAAATTGAGAGTAAAGGGAATTTCTTCAAAATTAAAAATTCACAGAAACTCTGAAGAGAAGTGCATTTACACACTGTACATGCATGTACTTGCACAATGTTTATATTTTAGTACTGTAATTTTGTTTATTTTCAATTTTTTATATAATGCTGTTATTCCTCTATGTTAGTCTATTGCACAAGCTGGAATGGTGTGGTATCCTGACTCGGCCTTCAAGACTGCACAGGCTATCAAGGACTTCAACAGAGAAGGGTTACCACTCATTGTCTTTGCTAACTGGAGAGGTTTCTCAGGAGGAATGAAGGGTAGGTTATTGGTTTTTTTTTTTCTTCTTCTTTTAATTGGGGTTACAAAATATTAAATATTTATGCTAGAATTCAAATCTGATGTTAGGTTTTGGTAAAGACCAAGAAGGTGATAGTGTTTAAGAAATAATACAATTATATTATTAGCCACTATTGCCAATTTATAACATCTTGAGAGGTATGACTTTGAAGAGATACTCAATGGCCTATATATTCTGAAGACTGAGTTTGTATGAGTTGAAGTTCGAATGAAGCTATTGTGTCATCCTTTTGTCTGATGCATCAGTCAACATAAACAAAAAGGATTGCACAATAGCTTCGCTCAAACTTCAGTTCGTACAAGCTACATGTAAGTCTTTGCTCCAGAATACAGGCCAATGTGTTTGTAGGCAGATGAATATTGATTATTTGCAAGGTACCTACACGTATTACTTGTATACTCCCACTACCTGTATATCCAAGCATGGCTCATTAACTGATCTCAGTACCAATGATCTCAATCAATACTAAAAACAATGTTTAAAATATACATGTAAAGTACTTTTGTTGAATCCACTCTCTACTATCAATTTCCAGATATGTATGAGCAGGTACTGAAGTATGGGTCATACATCGTGGATGGTCTGTGCGAGTACAAGCAACCAGTTATGGTCTACATTCCACCGTTTGCAGAGCTGAGAGGAGGGTCCTGGGTGGTGATTGATCCATCCATCAATAATAAATACATGGAGATGTATGCTGACCAGGACAGCAGGTGCGTAACAGAAATTCGAATCAATTTTATTTGTTAAGATTTATTTTGATTCTTTTTATTTGAGTGTGTTGGGCATCCCTCGGGATGGATGTGTGCACATTGTCAATGAAGGTAGTGGTAGACGATGATGATGATGATGATGGTGGTGCTGGTGGTGATGGTGGTGGTGGTGGTGATGCATATGATAATTATGGTAATGATGATGAATATGATAATGATGGTAATGATGATGGTGGTGGTGGTGGTGATGAATATGATAATGATGGTAATGATGATGTATATGATAATGATGGTATGACAATGAATATGATAATGATGGTAATGATGTGATGAATATGAAATGATGATGATGATGAATGATGATGATGATGATGATGAGATGATGATGATGGTGGGTGGTGGTGGTGATGAATATGATAATGATGGTAATGGAATATGATAATGATGGTAATGATGATGTATATGATAATGATGGTATGACAATGAATATGATAATGATGGTAATGATGATGGTGGTGGTGGTGATGAATATGATAATGATGATGATAATGATGATGATGATGATGATGATGATGATGATGATGATGATGGTGGTTGTGGTAATGAATATGATAATGATGGTAATGATGATGAATATGATAATGATGGTATGATGATGAATATGATAATGATGGTAATGATAATGATGATGATGATTGATGATGATGATGTTGATGATGATGATATTGATGATGATGATGATTATGATGATGATGATGTTGATGATGAGGTTGATGATAATAGTGAAGAAGATGACAATGAATATTATGAGGATGGGGATAATGATGGTGGGAATGATGATGAGAAGAGAAAAGAATAAGTCTGATCATTGACAATGAGAAATGCTTCAATGAGTGTCCAACACTAGACTGGTGTAATACATAAAGTGACCCAAAAAGAAGAAAATGAGGATGATGGTACATGAATGCACTCTTTGTCTCACCATCCTGTCAAATTGTTTTGATCGAGAGTCTAAGATTCATGTACTTGAGACCTTATCTATTTCTGATGATTATGATTATCAGGCATGATTTTTCTCTGCGGATCCGCGGATTTCCGCGGATTTTGAAATTCTATTTTAAAAAATACATTAAAAAGATAAATTTTAAAAATCGATTTTTTTTTTTTTTTTTTTTTTTTTTTTTTTTTTTTTTTTTTTTTTTTTTTTTTTTTTTTTTTTTTTTTTGCATTATCATAGCGGAGGTGTTGTCGACAGTGTTTTCATTGAGTATTCTGGAAATATTTTCCGCTCTCACTGTGTGTAGACTTGGAACACAAGATTGATTTGACGAAGTTGCAGCCAAAGAAATGAATTTTCTATACCTAAAATTCCAAATTTTCTGCGGAACCCACCCCCAGGAAGTTCAGTCACTACGCTCCCTCACTGGTAGCAATTTTCCTCTTTTTTTGAAATTTCTCTGTCTCATGCGTGGATTAAGATGATGATAATATGGTGGTGGTGTTGGTAAGAGGAATGGCAGTAATGATATGAATGAAAAATTGTTGTGAAAAGAAGAATGATGATTGAAATGATAGCATTATCATTATTAATTTCAATATTTACAGAGGAGGTGTGCTGGAACCTGAGGGCACAGTGGAGATCAAGTTCCGTAAGAAGGACCAAGTGAAGGTCATGAGACGAATCGATCCAGTCTGTGCTACCATCATGGAGAAGCTAGCCAGTCCTACAATTAGCAAGGATGAGAAGACTGGTATGTATACTTTTTACTGTTGGACGGTGATGATAATGGTGATGATATTGATGATGATAATGATGATGGCAATGACAGCAATGGTCATGATGGTGGTGGTGGTGGTGGTGGTATGATGATGATGATGATGATGATGATGATGATGAGAAAAAAGATGAGGTGGATACATGTAGGAAAAATTGTGATGATGATGTAAAAACATGTATTGGAGAGGCTACCATTCCTACATTGAGCAATGCTGAAAAGCCTCTATCTCTGTACCACCATCTCATTTACTCAATGTATTTTTGTTTCCTTATTTTCAGCTCTCACAAAGCAGTTAACAGAACGAGAAGAAGCCCTGCTGCCCATCTATCACACAGTTGCTGTGACCTTTGCTGACCTACATGACCGCGCAGGTCGCATGCTAGAGAAAGGGGTCATTTCAGTAAGTAAAGCCCTCACCGGTTTTTAGGGATTGTTTTATAGTTCAAATGAGGTAGAAATCATACACATTTTGTGTTTGTTCTTGATACATGTACATGTAACCAATTTATTGTAAATCTCTGTGAAAGGAGAAGGAGTTATTTTAGTAAGTCTGGATTGTTTTAAATTGTTGATTGTGGTTTTTGATGTTTTCAGGTTTTACGACTCATAGTATGAATATTTACGCCAAATTTTGTGGAAGTACATGTACTTAAAATTCTTATGTACACGTATAAATCAATTCATTACAAATCAAATGTTTTGGTGAAAACTTGTTTTTTAACCAAAAATATTGAAGGCTGCCATTTTGTGTATTTGTTGCAGTCTACAACAACTTTCTCCACTGATAAGTTACACTTTTCAAATTAGCATTTCTTTCTTCCATTTGCAATGGATTAAGAGAGCAGAAAATTAAAAAGTTTACATGTATCCATTGTCACTCTGCAGGAAATTCTGAAGTGGAAGAAGTCTCGAACATTCTTCTACTGGAGGTTACGTCGTCTGATCCTGGAGCATGCAGTAATCAAGAGGATCTCAACAGCCAACCCTAAGCTTTCCCATGGTGAGATTCAATCTATGCTCAGGAGATGGTTTGTTGAAGACCTGGGAACTGTCAATGTGAGTAGATTTTATTTAACTAACCACTTGAAGCGGTATGACAATTAAATTAGATTTAATAATAATAATATAGGTTTTCCCGGCCAATTTCATTGTTTTGTCAATCAATTGCATATAAGAGGCATTCATTTTCGGAAAAAACGCTGATGCATCGAAATGTTGCCAGTCAAAATCGTATTCAGTCATAAAAGTTAACGATTGTTGTGATCGATTTCGTATTTACGCATTCTAATTCACATAATAAGCATATACATTCGGCAATAACTATTCAAATTCGTCTTCATCCTGTCGACATTTCATTCCGTATACTCAAATCCGCACTAATTTGAATGCACACATAATGAAATTAAATGCCTATATCCGAATTTGAACTTTGCATCCATTACTTCGTGTGTCTAAAAACGAATTTGAGAGCATGAACACGTAATTGTTTGACCAAAGTCAGTCTGTCGCATCAAACACACGAATTTGAATACACATTAAATGAAAACGGATGATAAATGTATGAAATTGGCCGGGAAAACCTATAATAAACTGGTTCTTATATAGCGCATAATCAAATTAAAAACTGCTCTATGCACTTTACATAGAGCTCTCCAATAGTACACTACAATAAAAATAAATAAGTCTTAAGATGTCTTTTACATGATTCAACTGATGTATTAGAACGTATATGGGCTGGCAAACTATTCCACAATTTTGGACCACAAAAATCAAAGCTAGCTTTGAGATTTGATGAGAAATACATGTATGATAGAGTTTCTATATGTGAAGGTGAGGTGATATCAGGTTGACATGCATCCGTTTCACTTTCCCATTATTGCGATATCTGGAAATAAAACCCAAGGAGTGAATCAAATCTACAAGTATAAGAAAATGAACAAAAATAAATAAATAAACCAGAAAAATAAAAGAAGCAATTGAAAAACAAAAGGCAACTTCACAGCATAATGTGATTAATTAAGTTTCCTAGAGTCACAGTTGATAGCAATCAAATGACATGATCCCTCTTCAGATAGTGTACAAATGAGCTCAATCGATTGTATGTCAATGATTAGAGTTGGAAAGGCATATTTTGCATATACCGCCACATATTGTACATGTACATGTGGTTGTCAGACATGTACATTTGTACATGTAGTCTAGTGGATCAGTTGATGGACTGAAGATGCTTTACGTGTACATGCCATGAATGACCTTTGCATTTCTTTTATATGCAGTTTCCACAGCTGTTGGAATTACATGTACTTGAATCCTTGAATACCATATGACAGTAACTCTGCTAAATTTAAGGTAAAAGAGCATTTCATTCTCAATACTATCTTTTTCTCTGTTTGTAGTCGTATCTGTGGGAGGATAACAAGGCAGTGACAAGCTGGTTGTCAGAGCAGGAGAAGAAAGAGGAAGAGACAAAGACATCCTTTTTGGTGGAGAACATCAAATCAGTGAAGAGGGACAGCATCATGCAGCAGATAAGAGGGTAGGGAAGAGATTATCACTTTGGATGATGATGATGATGATCTTGATGATGTTGATGATTTGGAATAGTCTCCCTATTGAACTTTGCTCATGTCGTTCAGTCTCATTGTTTAAGAAGAAATTGAAAACCTACTTATTTTGTCTATAGATTGTAAGCACTTGAAGAGCAAAAGTATTTTTACTTATATGTATTGTGAAGCGCTTTGGGCATTTCTTAAATGGAAAAAGCGCTATGTATGTATGTATGTATGTATGTATGTATGTATGTATGTATGTATGTATGTATGTATGTATGTATGTATGTATGTATGATGATGATGATGATGATGATGATGATGATGAGGTTGGAGGAGGAAGAGGAGGGGAATGATGAATATGATGATGATGGTGTAATTTTGGCGCTAATGATAATAGTGATATTATTGATGATGATGATGATGATGACACTGAGGGTGATAAGGAAAATGGTGGTGATGATGATGGTTATGGTGATGAGGATAGTGAGGATGAACGTGCGGTGGTTATGGAAGTGAGGATGGTGATGGTGTCTATTACTCTTGGAGCAGAACATCAAGTCAGTGAAGAGCGATAGCATCATGGAAATGGAGTCTAGAGAAGATAAAAGATGAAGATGTCGGTTGAGGAATTAGTGGTTGTGAGAATGAGGATATGGTGTTGATAGTTATGGGGATTATTATAGATTGATGATGACAAGGATGACAATGATGATGTCATTGCTAGTGACATTTTAAATGATGATTATGCTTTTTGTGTCCAGGCATTGGTTGTGAATGTACAATGTACATGAAAATGAAAATGATGATGATAAATATAAAATGAATTATGATGATTATACAAATCCATTTCACTTGATGATCAAGTCACATATACCTCTAGTTCAAAAGCTGTGGACTTGTGTTGTTACCAAAAAAAAAAAATCTCCATTATGAGGAATAAACAATCATAAACAACATAATTTTCTACCTCATTTCCCATCTTTCATAGACTGATCAAAGAGAACCCGGACGTGGCCTTGGATTCCATCATCCACATCTCACAGCAGATGACATCCAGTCAACGCACTGAGGCATCCAGAATCCTATCTTCCATCGAGCACAAGTCCAACTGAAACAAGGAGGAGTGTCAATCTTGGTGACTGACATCTATTGCCATGGCAACCACTGGACTCATGAAATTATCTTCCTAGTGGCATCCCAACTGAGCACTTATGAAATTTTGGCTTCAACAAGCCTATATTCATTCGAGTATACATGTAGATGAAATTAAAGTTTTTTGTTCTGCTACGTTTGAATGTTGACTGGCATATTAAAGTTGACATGTTACCTAGGCAACGAAGATGCTTTTAAGTCATCCCCATTGTCATTGTAGTAAATCAAATCGCCTTGATCTTTTATCATGTGCTAATCCAATTGAGACGATAAAAGCTTTTATCTCTCGTCCGAAGGCTGTTCGATTTATTTTACGGCCCTGGTGTGATAATAGTGAGTCTTAATTTTGAGTATAAATTGATATTGCCTGACACACGTCTTAGAGTGGCAACCAAAAGAACCATAAAATCCACTCCCATCTTGCAATATTCAATACTCCTTGTGGTGGAGTCTCTTCTTTAGGGATTGATTTTATAGGGAGCTTTTATCTCTCATCCGAAGGCTGTTCAATTTATTTTACAGCCCTGCCGTGATAATAATCTTAATTTTGAGTATAAATTGATATTGCCTGACACACATCTAACGGTGGCAACCAAAAGAACCGTGAAATCCACTCCCACCTTGCAATACTCAATACTCCTTTGTGGTGGAGTCTCTTCTTATAGGGGTTGATGCATCTCATTTTACTTGAAGAAAGTACCAAATGGGAGATTAATCTATTTCTGTTTACAGGGTTTTAGTTTATCAGGAATATAAATTGCCTACTTTGTTGAAGATAGACTAACTTTTCATTCTAAAGGGTACTATTAGATTTACTTGTCAATCTTGCACTGCTACAATGTACATATTGTAAGCGGTTGAATTTATGCACATTTACAAACATGTTTAGTTATTTTCATTTTCAATGATGCAATTAATATTTAATTTACCATTTTAATGTTTATATATAAAGTGAAACTATTTTGAAATATGGTTTGATATAGAGACTTTTAGACTCCAATTGAGTTATTTGATGTGAAAGTATGAAATATGTTTATTGGACTTTTTTTACCTTTAAAATTGGAATCATACTGGTTATCACCTAGTAAATAAGTAAAGTACCTTATATAGTTGATACAATTGCCTATTTCTCCTGCAAAAATGTAAATGTGTTTTGGTAGTGAGGAGATTATAAATTCTATTAAGAACTCTATACTGATATTCAGAATCCATCCTGAGCCATTTGTATTTTAGAATTTTGTTGGAGCATAATCTTTTTGTAATTCGTACATATATGTCTGTTTTCTCATCTTGTCAATGATATTTCGCCAAAATCATCCAAAAGAGGACAGTACTGATATTAGCATTAATAGCCCTCAGGGAATATGATTTTGTTGACTTTCTAATGTGTATGACATCATTGTGACTTCACTAAAAAATGTCTTGCTGTACATGTAGCTTTAATAAATGTGGAGTTATCACAGGAGAGGGTGTGTCAAATGCATAGAGCCAGATGGACATTTCTTCAGGCATGCAGGAGGGATGTGGTCATACTCATGTTGAAACACACATTATGTCAGGATTTGCCAGTCAAAGACTTAACATGATGTCACCATGCCACAATAAGGGTACCAACTGATGTTACCAGTAGATTTGGCAAAGTCCAGCAATGCAATTGTTTGAAATGTTTGCATAGATTTGTAGTGATTTTATGAATATTTCAATATTTATTTCAATAACAATGATTTCTCTCGAGTTATGATTTTGACACTGTACCCTTTGTTTGTAACACATGTGTATCTAACTCTTTTTGAACATGTATGTACTTTATATTGAATATTGAAATGGCATGTAGATGTTCTGTTGTGTGTGTGTGAACGTACTTTGTTTCCTTCAATATTTCTTTTTAGAGTGTAGCCTTCGTTTAAGCTTGGATAAGTTCTTAATGTTTCTGCAATAATTCGTGAAATGACAAGCGACAACATTGTCGTCCAACACCCATTATTTTTCTTATTGAAAAAACTCAATCATGTAATTATGAAATCAATAACTTCTGTTGACTCCATGTACATTGTAACTTCACTAGTTGCCATGACTTTTGTTTTAGAGTATCAAAAGTATTAGGATTATTATTAACATTACCAACAAGCATTTGTACTACATGTATTGTTCTATAAAAAAAAGACTTGCAGAGAATGATTGTGACTGATTTTTATATTTTGACAGATATGAATTGATTTATGAACAATTTTCAATGAAGCAGCTTACAAAAGAAAAACAAGCCTTATTCTAGTATTATCAGATATTTCTTTTTCTTTTGATCATATTGAATTAATTGTTGCCGATCTCACGTTTCCTTGAAGCAGCATTTGCTCTGGATACCATTCTGTTGAAAAGATTATGTGGGTCAAATGCACTGTCCAGATGGCAGAACATTATATTATTTTATCGTGAAATAATTTATATACATGTATTGTAACAATTACCAAGACAAAATAGCATGTAAATGTACATAATATGGGATTTCTACTGTTCGTTGGTGTGATGTTATTGGATTGATTGTATTTCATGTTATAATGTGCAATTTTATCATAAATATTTTATCTAATTTTCATACAAGTAACAAAATGGTGAGGGAGTTTGGGAAATTGTATATTTTAGGTAGATGATCATACAATGTAACTGTACAATGGGATTGATTTATTTTTAGCACTAAGTGTTGTACAATGTATTCCTGCTTTTTGCGTGTTCAGCTTTTGAAGAAAATCTTGTACTCAAAAAGACTTTCTGATGATACATGTATGTTTGGCAATTTATATAAATATAACTATAGAGTCGTAACAACCATCGACCAAATAATTGTATGCATTTCTATTTTCAAGAAAAAAGAAGTGCACGATTTTATGTACTCTTCCTCTTTTAAAGGATAATTCAAATGAAAATGAAGAATTTGCATTAATTTGATAATGAAAACGTATGACGTTCACTTGGACAAATAAGTTTTATATGAATAAAAATTGACATGGATGCATATCAATAACTTTGTCATGAATTTTTTTTTTTTTTTAAATGCTTCAATAGTTTCTAAAATCAGTTGTGACATAAACAACCTTACAAAAATGTTTTGTTTTTTACTGCTAGTAATTATAGCAGCAATTGCAAATAAAAATCATATTGACTGCTTCAAGAGATGGTCGTTTGTAGGTATCGAGAGGACCTCATAAACTGGTTGTGAGGTCCCCAAGAGCCCTAGAAAATGACTCATAAATTAAAAGCACTAAGCAGTCAATATATTTTTGTAGAAACCTAACATAAAACAATCATTATTTTAATAAAACAAGGGACGTATTTAGATACCAGATGGAAACACTTACATAAAAAAAAAATCATCAACAATTATAATCAACCCAGAAACAAAGCAAAACTAATATGGGTATTTATATCCATGTGTAGTGTGCAGCTTTAAGTCCCACATCACTTAAGGTTTCTCTACATGTTTGCGCACTTTCTCAAAATTAAGGACCCATAGATTATACACGTTTTGCAGTGATCACAACAGGTTGTAAATGTATATGCAGTGTGCAACTCTGTACAATGGATTTCATAGAAAAATTCTAAGTCAAATGTACCGTTTTTTTCCTCCAGTATAAATCAAATCAAATTTTATCCACAACTTTGGATTATCATCAAAAACAGGCAATGCAAATCATACAAAAGATATGCATACATGTACATGCATATTACCGCTACCACGTACATGCAGGAAGTTTTTACAATACCTTTCCTACAGAAATATGCAATTTCAACCAACCAGGAGACAGGATAAGTAAAGATTCTTAAAATGAGGTTTTTATCTTTAAAAAATTCAATTTCTTCCTCTTCAAATTTCTCTCTTTCTCTTATTCTCACACACAAACTCTCTCTCTCTCTCTCTTACTCTCTTTCTCTCTCTCTCTCTCTCTCTCTCTCTCTCTCTCGTTCTCTTTCTTGTTATGTACCTCTCTCTCTTGCTTTCATTCTCACTTTAAATGAAGGGAAAAGGTTTAACAACAATTTGCTTTTGGTGATAAAATCAATCCAACTAATTTCTAAAGTTATAGGCCTATAGTTTGTAAAAGAAAGTGTGATATTGAGTAAGAGACTACAGTATATCATTTGACTATAATGGACTTGGAAAACTTCATTAGCTTCCCTTTACAAATACTGAGAATAGGTGTTCATGCTTGTTAATCTTTTTAAAAAAAATTAAGGAGACCATGACATTACAGGCCTATTGTCGAGATACAATCTAAATTTATCCATGGATTATAATCATACAAAACAAACTCATTTTCTATATCTTGGACTTTGTCTTAAAGTTGTACACATGTTCACATCATACATACATGTAGTACCTTCAATGCATTCATCACACACTAAATGTAATTTAGTATCCAAGATTGGTTTTAATGCACACGCAAAGTAATCAGACTTTTACACAGCTAATTGCACGTACAAATATAATGCTTTATCCATTTATGTGTACATCAATAAATTTTCAACATAATGTACTGGTACATTGTTTTTCATTTCAACAAAAACAAATTTTCTCTATGTAACACCTACATTGTATATCAATTCGGTGGATTCACAATACGGTGCACCACCTATCAATTGTAGCGGACAGGCCAAAATTCGCAATGCCCCATGGGAAAAAGTCGACATCGAAATTAATCTCTGTACGGTTCGTACGCGTACTGCACTGCATATTTGCATAATAAATAATTATGATAAAATGCAATTATTATGCTGCGCTGGCCGGTATGCCAAGATCAGTCAAATATTAGTGTAGTTCGTCGAACCGCATTCACCGAGAAACAGCTGGGTCCGCCACTTTTAAAAGGCAGAAGCAAACCCACACAGTTGTGTGCGCTGCGCCTAGCCTGCAGTGTCGACCCCGAAGTTAGAAAATTGCCTGTCCGCTGCAACCGATAGGTGGGGCATCGTATTGTGAATCCACCGAATTGATGGTTATCAAAATATTACAAAAGCAGTAACAGTGGCTAGTACACGTATATTACATCAGCAGTAATGATTTCTATGTCATTTTCATGTAGCACAAGACAGATTTGTCCCCTACATTTTAATATCATTTTTAAATGTTGTCCCAAAAATGAAATGATGTTCTTCGGTGTTGCAAATCGTAGTTCATGTGTTTACAATGTATAATTGATTATAATGGCAAGTATTGTTGTTGCTCTATACGAAAGATACACTTAGCGTACCCTTTAAAGTTTTCCTTCACACTGATTACGTAATTGTAAACTTAAATTTAAAGCCATAACTCTTTTGTTCTTGATTAAATGTTCGATTTAAAATATCTAATTTTACTAGAAGGCCGACATACATACACCCTACATCTATAAACTAAATAAATACAAAACACCATACTTAACATATTAAACTGTAAAAGTACAAAAATACACTCATTTAGACTTTACCATGCCATTTGTCAAACTACATTGTGTATATCTAATTTCATCTTCAACCTTGTTCACAAGTACTCGTAAGTTTTGCCTTAATTGGTATTTCATGGAGCCTTAAAGCTGGTGTATAGTTTCAGGAGAAAGAAAAAATTGATTTGGATTCACATTTAGATAAATTATGAAAGATTGAATCCAATAACAATAATAAAGCAAATTATAGTACTTTAAATCTCGTTTTAGTGTCTTTATTTCATAATATAAGTACACTGTACAAAAAAGATAAGACGGGGACCCGTCTCGGGTTAGCGCTCACATGGAAAACCAATGGGGATTCTCTTGTGTGGGTGTTACACACAGATCTTCGCACTAATTCACATCGTAACCTCCGGCGTGCGAACGTCTCAGCAGAGGTCTAAACGGCAGTTAAATTACGCTTCATTCAAACATTTTCAATGAAATTCATCCGAAATAATGAGAGGAATGTCACAAGATCTCTCACACATATCTTTTAGTGCAATGTGGACAACATGTAACCACATTTGATCGGTTTTGTGCCAATTCCTTTTTTGTTACCAAAACTATACACCAGGTTTAAGGCATCATATCTAAACAAGTTTGATGTGTGCAAGATATTAATCAACACTTGCATAGCAATGAAATAGATATATGATGGGGCTATCATCCCCTGTAAAATATTTGAATAAAGCAAGTTTTGAAAAAGAACATTTGTGAAAGTAGCAAATGCTGCTTAAGCGATACATTTTAAGTGACTCAAATGTACATGCATGCAGACCTCATAAATTATTTATATTCTTACCCTTGTCCACATCTGACAAAAAAAAAATATCAAAGGCATAATAGATACATGCTAAGTCACCAACCATAAATAATTTGGAAATATTTAATCCACCACATAAAGTTTTAAAATTCGATAGAAATATAATAAATATACATGTAGACAGTAGACATCCATAAAATTAATTTTCATATAATTATTTAGAATACATTGAAACTTGAAATACATTGAAATTGTATAAGAATGCAATATTAACCTGAATTATGTTCAGTTTTTTTACTCCATGCCAGAAGATATGGTGTACCTCTTGATCTAGAATATTGATCTTGGGTTAGAAATGTTGATCTACATGTATTGATATTCATGAAAACTAATAATAATATTCTTTGTTTGTTTTGTGATTCTTTTTAATATATATGTAAAGGGACTCTTATTGTCTGATATGAACACAGACTTCAATCTAGGGCTTACCAATTTACCATTGGCCATAACAATCATTGTGTTCTCCAAAAACATCTGGTGCTCACAGGGCACTAATTATTTCACCAAAGATTCATCTGATTATTACAGGATTAACAGCAAAATAATCAGGGGCATTTTCATTTTCTAGTAAAATAAAAATAAATATAGGCAAGAAAAATAAATGAATAGCTGGGAAAGGTTTACCAAAATGAAAAGGAATACAAAATCTTGCATATGTTTTAAAAGCCCAAATATGGGGTAAAGGTACATGTACATGTATATGTGGCCCATGCTTAAACATGGACAAGGCATAATCAGTCCTATTTATATCTTAGGCTCACATAGAAGGGGGAAGAAAAAAATCCTGTTCATTGCAATCTTATTTGACAAAGTTAAGGTGAACAAGGCATATTGAGAAGAGAAAAAAAGGTGGATCCTCCATTTTTCTGAGAGGTTCCTTTGAAAGGTCAACTTTTATATTCAAAATAGTATTCTGCACGGAAGCCACATAGAGAAAATGCCATGTTACTATGATCTACAGAAATTTTCTAATTATGTTTGGGTAGTGGGGGGGGGGGGGGGGGGGGGGGGCTATTTTTTAGATATAATCTTGTTGTCATGCTATCATGGGCAGCCATAACTTCCCATAATACTGTGAACCTAATTTGCACCATAGACTAGGTCTATATAAAAACATATAAAGATTTCTTCAGGGCAGATGGAGCTAGTGTTTATGATATCAATAACTTGAAGTATGAAGGCTTCCTTGTTTTATTAGGATCTGGGTACGACAGATATTATGATCTCTGGAATGATACGGAGCTTGATTCTGCTTTCCAACAAGGATATGAAATAAAGACTTCATTCACCCTTTTATACCTGGGGGTGTTTCACAAAGAGTTAAGTGGACTTAAAAATCGCACTTAAATCGTTTGCTTCGTGCGTTATATTGCGCATCACCTCATTGGATTGACCATGCTCAGGGGATGCGCTCCATTGTGAAATCTATCAATTAAATTGCGCGTTATAAAAGAAGATGCACGTAGAAGTTAAGTGCAACTTTAAGTCTACTTAACTCTTTGTGAAACACCCCCCAGGACATATTAATCCAACAATCAACAGTTTTTTTTTTTTAAAGTAGCTTGGTTGAATTCCATGAGGATGAACCTGATCAATATGTCCTGTTACGATGAAACTTGCCACTGGAAGAAAAAACAAACAAAAGAACAAAATATTTTAGCTGATTTCAAATTATTGAGAACTTTCGCATGACTTTATAGAGCAGTTTGGGTATTTCCAAAAGAGGGGTAACAATTCTTACACTAGGATACCAGAAATTGTGTTATTATTTGAAGTGAGAGTACATAATGCTATCAAATATCCACTGAAAAATTGAGTTGTATCAAGGTTGAATCAGTCGTCAATAAACAATACAAATCAAATTAAATGAATTTCAATTTTACACGAGAAATAGCTTGTTATATACGTTTATCCAAACTGTTTATTCAGGACTATATATATAGACAGAGAAAGTGAAAGAGGGAGAGAGAGAGAGAGAGAGAGAGAGAGAGAAAGAGAGAGAGAGATAGAGAAAGAGAGAGCGGTTCAAATGTATTATTACCCTTAGCCCTCCTTCTCCTCCTGTGTCCTCCATTTTAGCTGCTTTTCTTTCAGCTTCTTCTTTCTGCTGCTGTTTTCTCTTCACTCCTTGAGGGTCCTTCAGTCCTCTGCTCTCTTGCTACAATAATAGACGAAAACAAAGTTGAGTGATGACAACAATGTAAACGTATTCATAATCTTATTTGAACATTTATAGGGTATGAATGAAAAAAAAAATACATTCGACAATACAAAATTTATGGGGTAGATATTTTTTTCTAAAGGGCAGAGGGAGGGGCGTAAATTTGTTCTTTACTATATTTTGCAGAAGAGTTTTCTGGCCTTCATATAATTTTCTTGTAGGACTATATATCATATAAAAAAAAATAGTGGTTGACAAATATTTCTTGTTCTTTAATTAAGTCAAGTTGTCGACAGAATTTGGATAATCATCTATTCCCTGACAAATTAAATGTATTCTATGTAAGAATTTTTATGACTTTGTGTTACTTGATTTATTTTTGTAACAACTTTAAATGTTTTTATTCTTGTTAACTCTCATTGTTAGTCCCCAGACTTTTTGAACAGATTCTTTTAGAAAAACCAAATTGAATTGAATTTAATTTAATCTAATGCTAAATGTTTTATGTTATTCTGTAGTAAACACATTTATTCAAACAGGCTGGTACTCATGTCTTTTCATATTCAAGTCAATTACGGAAAACTTAGAATTTGGAAGTCTTCAAACTTTTTGCCCCTATGGGCAAGGGCTTGCTAACAATGGCATAATACTTTTTTAATGTCCACTGTCTTCATTCATTATTTACAAATTTTACTACTTCCGGCTGTACTTGTCATACAAATTTTCTACATATCTAATTTGAAAGGGTATACGAAGAGAGTTAAATTTGTAGAAAATATGAGAAAACAGTTGACAATCAAAAAAGGAATCCCGGCATAGCTAGCAAGCACTTGCCGATAAAGAGTACACAATTTTAAGACCCCTGATTTTGGAAGTTCAGCAGCCCTAAGACTGCCAAAATCTGAAGACTTGCACATTCTGAGTTTGCCCAAATTGAAGTTGCTACACTCATGTTGTCCTTTAGCTTGGTTTAATTTAATTCACTGGCTCCTCATATTCATATATCCTCATATTACCTCTGTTAGTCTTTTCTGTGCTGCTTCTGCTTGCTGTCTACGCTTTGTTTCCTGAGGAAAATAAAAGATAGAGAGAATGATTCCTCAATAAAGGTCCTTAATTATTCAGTGATTATTTTGAAATTTGACGTTTGATATCTCATTCTCAACTCTAATCATTGCTTATTCTCAATTTTCAATTTTGGAATTTGAGCGATTGATTCTCTGTGATTAATTAACCAATGCAAGAATCAAATGTAGATCATTTATGTAGATATATAAAGGAACTAATTAGGATATGATTTTGATAACTATAAGGATAAGTTAATGATACTTGACAATGTCAATGACACTGGAATCTGGAGCTGGATGGATGTGAGTGTGAAGTCCTTCAC
>CALNVZ010003426.1:277397-302321 GCA_940671915.1 Paracentrotus lividus | reverse complement strand
ACGCATGCGTGTCCCCAAAAAGCGTCGAAAAGGGTCTGTTTTCAGCCTTTCGGCGGCGTCGACGCTTTCCTTAAAATAGGGGTGTTTTTAGGGGAAATCGCTGTGTTTTGGGGTCAAAATTTTACGGTGTTTATGCCATTTAGGGTATGTTTTTCCAGTCTAACGTGGAAAAGGGGTGCAAATTTGACTTTATGCAATGAGACGTTTAGGGTCCATTTTCAGGTTGAGGGGACACGCATGCATGGGTATAGCACTTTTTTGTCTTGACGTTGACCCCCGCCCCCCCCCCCCCCCGGAACGTCATTACTCCACATATTTGATTACAGTTCACCCTCTCTCTCCCCCCCCACCCCCAATTGTCATCAGAGGGCTCAAGTGAAGATCTGGGAGCAAAGAGACATTAACATTATCAAGAAAGCCAATGATTTCACACAAGAGTGGAATACTCACTTAATATTTCGCTTAAACTTCCAAATATACATTTCTCTTTTAAAAGGGGTCACATGTATCACCGTGACCCCCACTTTTTCATTCACCCTAAAAGTGCCCCTTTTCACGACTAAAAAGTGCCCCTTTTCTATAAAAGCTAATAAAACCACATTTTTATACTAATAAGGGGCACCGCCGCCTCTGCCTAATACCCTGGCAACAATCACTATAATATAGATAATCCAATTTGTATGAAAAACCAACTTGTTTCTTTCTTCTCCGCTCATCAACCACCATGCTTATGCCGTAGCCTTCCCATGTCTGTCACAATCTAATAATTTATGTTATTCTTCTATTCTGTTACATTTCCGCTTTTAAAATGAAATTAGCACATTACGATAAATCTTGTTTAAACTATCAAAACCCCAAATCTGGACATCAGCCCAGCAACACCGAACGTTTTCAGAACGTTTTAAAAACGTTTTATTCAGGTAGGTCTTCGTCTGAAATGAACGTTTAGAAAACGTTTATATAACGTCTAAATTGGACTTTCGATTTCCCCAAAACCAATGGTTAAAAAAAAAGTTTTTTAAACGTTCTTTGGACGTCACAAAATGTAACGTTTTTAATCAAAACGTTCACAAAACGTTTTGATTAAAACCTTATAATGAGACGTATTTTATTGAACGTTTTATGAACGTTTTTAAAACGTCCAAATGGGACTTTATGCAAACGAGAAGGTAATTTGCATATAATACTTTAGTCTTTAGACATATGGAAATAAACATTTTTATCGAAGTTATTTCTATGTAACAGTAATAAATTCATGCTTTGGTGTTTCATTTTATTGTAATATTGTTCTGAAACACACATAAATATAAAGAACACTAATTCAGTAGGGCCTATTAGAACGTACTAACAAATAAAGTAATAACTAACCATACAAACGGTACTTTCAATAAATTATAAATTTACTGAAGCAACATTTGGTGTTAAATCCAAATGATTCCCTCTTGAGTCTGCTATTAAGCATAGATGGGAGACACTTCACCCTAAGTGCCATTCCACAATTGGCCTAGAGTTTGAGGTGAAAATGATATGCGAATCATAACATATCTATATTAATTACAGGCCCGGAAACAAGGATTTTCATAGGAGGGTTCGAAATCTGCAAAATTGGACAAAAAGGTACATCAAAATTTTTGCACGTCACGCTGGGCGAGCAAAAAGGTACATAAACAAATTTTCACATCACTGGCCGTGCAATAAGGGGGGGCCGGTTTAGGTGTTTGGTTTGCCTTCAGCCCTCAAGAACAGTACCATATCATATATTAGCTATAGGGGTAGGTTAAGGTCGTTCGATCGGCCCAAAAAAAAATTGATAAGCAAAAAAAAACAACAAAAAAACATGTTATCTATTTTTCTTTTTCTGTTTTTTTCTGTTTTTTTTTTGTTTTTTTGTTTGTTTGTTTGTTTGTTTGTTTGTTTGTTTGTTTTTTTGTTTTGTTTTGTTTTTTTTTGGGGGGGGGGTGGTAAAGCGGACCTCTGGTTACGGGCCTGAATTATATTTGTATACATAGGCCTACGTTTTTAATAGGTTCCCCAAACGTTCTTATTGAGGTTATTTAAACGTTTTTGAAAGGTTTTCTAGCTATAGACGGGCTAGACGAATATGAAAGGTAAACGTTCCTGAAAGGGTCATTAGATTCTTTTAGACATTCTTAAAACGTTACCTGAACGTTCCAAAGGTTTTAAAAACGTTTTAAAAACGTTTAAAGAACGTTCCAAACGTTTTTTAAGGTTTTAAGGTTCTAACAACGTACACAATATATTTAGATCATTTTCAAAAGGTTTTTGGACGTCTCGAGCTAGGTTTTATAAAGTTTTCTGGGGGGTTCTTTTAACGAGTTTAACGTTTTTAAAACGTCTAATAAAACGCTTTTAAAACGTCTAAAACCTACCACATTTTGACGTCCATAAAACTTTTTCACAAAACGTCGGGATATACAATAGGCCTATATTAAATTGATAACCTTAATCCTTTTTCTCCTAGAAGATACCGTATTTACTAGAGACGACTCTTTTCTTTGAAATTTGCGCGGTTAGTTGGTGAATTGTAAACAAAAGTCAACAGCATAAAAAGCAGCCCCAAGCAGCCAAAGAAGCTCCCAGTTTGTTTACATTATACTTGTGCCAGGTGATAACAAGAAAAATTGTTCCAGTAAGTGATATTTTCGGGCCATTTTCAAGTAGATAAGTATAGACCTAGTTAAATATAGATCTATCTTTTGTTTGTCCAACTCCAAGTGCTGTCACTGAGATGGCGGCAGGCTTGAGCGAACTTTCGCACCCCCGGGTGGGGCCGCCCCGGCGCGGGCGCGAGTAGAGTATGGTAGGAACCCATGGGCCATGATATCGGGGCAATTTGCTGTGGTTCTTTCCTAGGCCTCAGTAAATGAACTGGTAAAGTAATTCTCGAATATAATGGAATAGCTAAACTCATCCTTTTCGTCCTTCATAAAAATTGGTCAACCGGTTCAGGCGCAATGTGCCATTGCATTGAAAGTGGAAAGTCACGCCCATTTTTGCCAAAACAAATCAAAAAGGGCGGGCCGTTTTACACTAATTTTTTCGGTTCTTGGGAGGGTTGTGTTAAATTTTAAATGTACCAAATTTGAGCGAATTCTGAGAGGGTAGGGTGCAAATTGCACATTCACTGGGTGAATTGGCATTATTTATAGCAAGATGCAAGATAGATCTAAAAAGTTAGATCTAGGCTACTCCACCCTTAGATCTAGATCTACACTTATTGCATGGTCAATTATTATTGACCTTGCACCGCCGAGTAGCTATACATGGTGGACGCTCACTCCTGAGAAAAGCACGATTTTTCTGCCTTGTTTTTTAAATCATCAGACGTTTATACTATTCAAAATGTGTCCTATATTAAAAGTTTAGATAGACTAACGTTAAGACTAAGTTAAGTTATGTCTCTAATTTGATTTTTAAATTTCTATAAAATGTAAAAAAACTGGGAAAAAGCTCACCGGTTTGCGACGTAGGTGTGTTCTCTGTGGGATCTTGCAGGAAAGCGAATTTTTCTCTCGAGAGCATTAGTCTCGTATATAGGCCTATAGGCGTCTTAATTTTATCATTTAAGCAATGAGATACTCGATAGATCTATAGATCTACTCGCGATCATAACCAGGAATTATATTTCTTTCAAAACAGTTGTTTAATAAATTGGTCTGAATAATTTGCCCCCCCCTCCCCCCCCACCTCCGTGCTGTTTCAACTTTTTCTCCTACTCATAATCCTTTGCTATCTGCCTTTAAAAAAAAAAGCATTAGACGCCGATATGCTTTATGATGGGCAAAAACAAATATAAATAACACCTACCCCCCCCCGCTTTACTCAATCCCCCCACCCCCCCGAAAAAAAAATAATAATAAAAAATGTGGCACCTGCCACTCCCAATTGAACCCTATCCCTATGCCAAAATTGATGACCTTTGAAGGCAAAAGGCTGAATAAAATTAACACTACCCCCCCCCCCCTCCCCTCCCCAAAATTAAAAAAAGTGGAGAAAGGAGACCACTCGGATTATAAATATGGCAAAAAGAAAATGAACAGCCTCCCCCCCCAAAAGACCCCCCCCCTCCCTCCCCCACAAAGAAAGAGAAAAAAAAGGGAAAAACCTATGCCAAACTTACCTTTATGATGGGCCAAAAGGCCAAAACTTCCGGTTTGTTTGTTGTTTTTTTTTTGCCCATCATAAATCCCCACCTCCCCCCCCCCAAAAAAAAAAAAAAAGGAAAAATGAAAAGGTCGGTTAAAAATGCGGAACCTGCTTGAATTTTATTATGATGGCAAAAGAACTAAATTAACACCTACCCCCCCCCTCCACAAAGAATAGAGAGACAAAAAAAAAAAAAAGGAAACAATTACAGAGGGAAAAAAAATTGGTGTTACCAAAAAGTAGAATTCCATTGCACCCCCCCCCCCCCTTATAAAATACTGTATCCCGCACTGAATCTTTTTACGATCTATAATATTGATTTTAACTCATGAATAAATCATTCGATAAAAAAAAATCTTCTTTGGTCCTGGAAGAAAGCTAGTCCGTAATGAGAGTCAATTGATTCCGCGGGGCCAATCTGTGTACAATTCGTGAAACAAATATCGTCAATTACACGTATGCTTATCGACAGGTTCTGTCCTCCTTATATATTCAACTCTTTTAGCTGAAGCCTCAACGTCAGTTCCACGTACAGTAGCTGGAGCACCACTCGAAGGAGTTCTCACTCACTGAATTGGCTGATAGGAGATCAGAAACTGACTGAAATTTCTTCATTTCACCAATTTTCCCAACTCTGCTGTAGGCCAACATACACAGGTCAAGTGATAGATCAGGCGAGTGTAAAATAAATTTTAAGTTTTAAAATAACTTAATCGTAAGTAAAAGGTAGGCCTAAAACCATCGGCGGCTGATGGGAATGTGTCAATCCATTCTAATGTAGGTTTGCACGCACATGTGGATACTCCATACTCTCCTTGACTGGGATGTATACCGAGAAGATCTATTTGAGGATATGATATGTAAAGGCTTTATTTTTTTAGGTAATACATGTAGGTCTACTGATTTTGGCTGGTCCAAAATAATTGTATGCGAATGCCGAGTAATTTTCAAAAGCCGAGACAAGACAACAAAAAAAATCATGGCATTTATCATGATCAACTCTTTTTTAGAATGAAATTTTATCTGAATGATCTTGAATGGCTACATACTTGTAGGTCTAATTTTCTATTGTTTGACTCTAACACTAAGTTAGGTCTGAAAATAAATGATTTGAAATTGGATTAATTTATTAAATTCTGTTTAATTTTTTTTTGCAGACAATTCTCAAACTGTGGTTCTGGATTTGAAACATCCCTGCTGCTACATATATACAACTACTAGGATGTGGCTCTGTCTCTGTCTCTAAATCACAAAATAATTCAATTAACTTCAGGAATACCAGGGGAAACGGAACAGTTCAAGCTTGTGTTCTCTCAGTCTTTAAGGCCTTGGAGCAAGATGGCAGCAGCTGCTGTGAATGCATCTGATTTCGTACAAACTTCACTCTCGAGCTTTGTAACTTGCCACATTCCTGATGCTTCACTAGAGTAAGTTTGTTTTATTAATAAAGGACCTAGTAGTAGGCCATAGGCCTAAACAAAATATGGCCGGTATTCTCGAAAGATTATTAAAGTTAGTAGGATGGGGGGTCCGTTGTCCGGACACTGAAGCAGATAAAAACATCATCTTTTGCTCTCGATTTTCTCAAAATTTGTGCAGTAAATAGCAAAAATATTTGTGAATATTTGTGCTTTGTTATATTGTCTGATATTATTTTCAATCAATTAATGTAATATTGATCACAAAGTTCCTAAAATTGTCGTCTTTGTCCGGACAAACAACCCGTCCAGACATACAACAACCGGGTATAGGTCTACTAAATATGTCATGTTATCGACCGAGACAATAGAAAGGCTTACTAACTTTAGTCACCCTTCGAGAATACCAGCCAATGTGATTATTTCAACTTCTCTGTATTGCAGCTGCAAACAATTTATTTTCCTTGAATTAGATGTGTTTCTGTTTTAAAATTATGTAGCAAATGAGCGTGAAGTTTGAAATCTTATATCAAGAATGTAATCAGTCATTCATCCACTTTGGATTCAGCTGTTGGATACAATGTAGTGTTGTTAAAGCCAAGCTAGAGTTCTTACAGCCAAAATAATTTGAGATAAATCTGTAAGATATGTCCTCACATTGTTCCATTAACATATACATATGCCTACACAAGATTATATTCACGTTTCGATAATGATTTCAGAAGAAATATTGAGAAAATATCGAAACAGTCCGTCAAATTTAGACATGGAGTAGAGCGCTGTATCGCCACAAGTCACGGCACAACATACACACACAGAACCGGTGCGAATCGCGTGCACATGATTTACCCGTAGACTTTCCACGTGGCCGTGTTAATCACGCATGTGCTTTGACGGGACGTCCAAATAGAGAAATTATGCTTATTTTGCTCTTTTCTCAGCAAATACGCAATTTTATGTAAATTCCTTTGGTGTGTAGTATTTATTACCTATGCTTGAGATTGTGGTATGAACAAGAATGTTTTGATTTATTTAATCATCACTACTACTCTAGATTATCTTTAAATCAATGATTTTGATGATCATGTTGTTAACCCAGAACTCTAGTCTATATTGATTCCGGTATTATGGTTATTTATCTTCATAATTTGCTTTACTTGTAGAATTAATTATTTGTGAAATTAAGTAATTATTGTTTATATCATCTCATTTTTGCAGGGGTATTGATGACATTGTGTTGTCCTATATGCTAGGTGTATTGGAAGATCTTGGAAGCGATGATGGATTTGAGGTTGAGGGCTTTATAGAGATGATGCAGGCTTATATTCCTGGATTTGAGAATGTCAGCAGGTACGTGTAATCTGCCATCCAATGACAAAAGGAATCAACTCGCAATATGACATTCTGTAAAAGAGCAATATGTATCCATCCTTAACGTTGCTGTCAATCAATGTATTATCTTAATTAAGCTGGTTAAACTTTTATATATGAAACTTAGCCAGTAGGAACTTGGCACTAAATTAAATACAAAAACATCCTGCAACATAAAGACTGTTGCAATATGTCAATTGGTCATATTTAAACATGAGTGACACGACATTTGGACAGACAGAAGGGCGCATATCTGCGCACTTTTATGATATGAATGGATCGTGACCACCATATTATGTATAAAGTAGGACTGGCATGTGTCATTACCAGTTGGATTTGAATTTTACAGTTGGTCTTGGAAATTATGATTTAAGAAATGGTGCGTGAGTGACACAATAATTTTTGGACATGGGTTTCTGACCATTTTGGTTATGGTTGGATTTGTGCCCAAGTAGATCTGGCATGTGGCATTACCAGTTGGATTTGAATTTTACAGTTGGTCCTGGAAATTATGATTTAAGAAATGGTGCATGAGTGACACAATAATTTTTGGACATGGGTTTCTGACCATTATTGGTTATGGTTGGATTTGTGCCCAAGTAGATCTCTAAGGGTACCATAAGTGCTGGTATATTATTATTTACATGAATAGTGTATCTCTCAGACATTTATAGTCCTTTTCATTCCCTCTCTGTGGAAAATGGTCCACCTCTATGTGTCGTGAGTGACACAACATCCAAAACGTGAGTGACACAACCAATGCCCAAAATGCAACAATTCAAGCAAATAACTAGATCCAAATTACCTGTGTGTATATATGCCATGCCAGAGTAGTCCATGATAATTACTTTAAGCAAAAAAAAATAGAAAGATAAGAATAAGAGGCATTTAAAGCACCATAGTCCCATATATGTGCAAATTCCTGTTTGATCAATTATTCAGTGTAAGAAAACTGGATCACATATACATGTATTATAACCTTAAGTAATTGGTTGTATTGTAATGAAGCCTTTGTGTTGATTTCAGATCTTTATTTGCATTTTCAAAGGCACAGGGCCACATTAAAAATTCAGCTAAATGTCCACTTTAAATTGAATATGACCAATTGCATATTGAGAGAAGCAAATCAGGATTCTTGGTGCAAACATTTCTTGCATAGTCTAACTCTGAAACAATAAGAATTTCCAATTGTTTGTAACTATCTAAATCTATGTTGCATTTACAGGGTATTGGAAATGTACTAATAATGACGGCAACCCTTAAAGGCCAAGCTAAATCTAGATCAGAAATTTGAGCAATTCTTGAAATTTACTGCAAATTCTCAAATTTTCTAGATAAAACCAAATATTGTGTGGAGCTCTACGGCATACTACGAATTGTTTAATCTATGTCTATTTTCCCTTCTTAGCGACAAAATCTGTGATTGGATTTTCAAGCTGGCGAATGAGCTTTCCAAGTCCAAAGAAAAAGGTACGTTTCTAAGACGTATAGAACTATCTATATATGGCAGGCTGTGCTAAAATTGGCAGCCTGCTGCTTTCTTGGTTACTGAGGTAATATCTCAAGAATATTAAATCGTTTAAACTTGCCTCAAAATAGTGTAGTCTCTATTACAATTCATAATACATAATTCTGTGATTGGATATCTTTCATGTTTAGTGGAAGTTCAAGAGAATCTTTCCCCCTTGATTTTAAAGCGAGAGCGAACTGAGCACCACTCTCATTGACTGATGGCTAGTCTTAAACTATACTTTTCAAGATAATTGTCAACAAAATAATGTACAAATTATGCTACAATGTGATTTGTATTCGGAAACTAAAGTGTTTTGAGAGGTAAAGTACTTGGTTTGCTACTTGGCAACAAAATCAATGCGGAATGAATGTATTGGGTAGTGAAAAAATGTTTTATCATTCAAATGGGTCTGTATCATAAGACTGCATTGTTCAGGATGTTGCATTATGGGTTAGGAATCAGGGCAGAATCGGGTAGTTGAGGACTTGAGGTGGTGCTATACAAGACTGTCTGTTCATACTGGCTTTAAAACCATGTTTTCTTGGGTCTGGGTGTAACAAATATTTTTCCATGTACTCTTCCAGAGTAAATCCTCACTATCTAGCAGTTCTCTGTATGTCAATCGTTTTGCAGTCATTGTATATTCCAATTTTCAATTGAACTTTTATAAAAGTATGAGTGGGTTTCTACAAATGATTGAGAGTTGCCTCAAGTTGTATCCAAAGGAAATTTTATGAAATGTTTTGCAGACACATGACACCCTTGAATATGTAATAAATAATGAAAGTATCTCCTTGTTCTTGCTGTAATTTCACCTGATTTATTGTTTATTTACACTCTTAAATATAAAAAATCAATGCAAGAGTAATTGTCAATTATTGTCCAATGTAAATGTGTTTCTATTAATATCACTTTATACATTTGAAACCATTTTCATCTTAATAATTGATTGCCTTCTCTCCCTTTTACATGCCTAGAAAACACACCTCCTGATGCATTGTCCGAGCTGATTTCCCATGGCCAGTCCGCGCAAGCTGAAGCTATGTGTAAGACGACCCTATCGGAGGTCAGCCAAGGTCAAGGGTCATTATTTACTATTCACACTCAAGATAAACAACAGGTGGGTATACAATAGTAGGGTGCAGTCTTGAAGAATTCATTCTGGCCAACCTGAAAGTACAAGCACCTTTGGGTGTGCAAGAATTTGACATTAAAAAAAAATGACATAAAATCTGTCAAAATTTATAAGTTTAATTTGGGTACCTGCTCTTTACCACATGAATTTATCTGGCAGTTCTCCATTCTATAATTATTTTGGCAGAACACTGCTGATGAGAATGGAGAGGATGAAGATGCTCAAATCAGACAGCTCCTTGAGATGTTTCCTGCATCCTGCTCTCTGGAGGCTCGCCGTTGCCTAGCAACAGCCAATGGTCAGCTAGAAGATGCAGTCCAGCTCATGCTAGTTGAGATGGAGAGAGCCGATGGGACTCCTTACGTGACCAAAGACGAGGTGAGATGCAGCTGTGAACCAAGCTACATTTAAATTTAACTCTAGTCACAAATACAAAAAATAGTGTTATCTAAGGGACCGTATTTTTATTATTGCTGTCGTTCCGCTGCGTTCTTTAGCAATTTGTGGCGGGAACGATAATCAGCGGCACAGGTTCTACCGCAGAAATGACTTTCTTCATGGTCAGCAACTTTGCGGCGGAGCGCAGCGGCCCGACGATCAGCGGAACGAAGCGGAACCTGAGGCCGATAGGCTTCCATAATAACTGAAGGCAAAATAAGATGGCGAATACAAATGCAGTGATGGAATGGCTCAATACGAGCCCTAAAAAGCCTAGAGTGAAAGAAATTTCTTCTAAGGCTACGAAGAGATCTCGACCTGGGCGACCATCAGTGAGAGAACAATTTCCCGACGCCGTCGAAACCGCCAGTGATTTCATTACAGCGAGCGGCTTCAAGGCCCATCGCCGCAGGCAGTCGGAGACCGGGATAGCGTGCGGGGCGACACTTGGCGGAATTCGGGATCACCTCCATGCTACCGTTCCGGGGTTGAAGGAACAACACCCTAATCTTGGTACGTACTAAATATTTATTCCTCCATGTAGATCTTGATTCCTATTATTTTTTTTTTATATTCAATTACATTTAGATCTAGATCTAGTTGTTTCTAAATTAGACTATTGTAGATCTATTTTTAATTTTTTGTAAGTGGATAGAAGTCTAGACTTCTAACTTTCGACAATCTAACGTTTAGATCTTGATTATACTAAATCTTTCCCCTGCGATCGTGCAATTTGCGTTTTACAAACTCCATAATATTATTGCGAAAAATGCATTTCAAGACAATTTGTTACAGTGTTCTTGTTCAGAGAGATGAATAATGTTTATGGGGCCGGGGGAAATTACAGTTCTAGATCTTGATCACACGTTTTCATAGTTTTATATTTTTGAGAAGTTGTACATTTTGTAAGACCCTAAATAAATTAAAATATAGGGCCGGCGCTATATATAGCACGAACGAATATCGATATCAGATCATATCATTGATCAGATCATCAGGGGGCCATTTCATGAAAGGACTTGTCGGACGTTTTATCCGACAAACTGTTATAAGCTACTGAAATGCTTGTATCTGATTGGCTGAGAGCAAATTTGTCGGATAAAATGCCCGACAAGTCCTTTGATGAAATGCCCCCCAGAGCTATAGTGATCGTGACTTTGCATACATTCATATCAGCAGGCGACAACCCGCATTCATCGGAAGGGTATCAAATCCTAACTTTTATCTTTTAAATGATTATATTTATTTTCATAAATCCAATGAAATAATAATTATTCCTTAGATAATTTCTTTACTTTAAAAAAAAAAATAACATATCACTTTTTATTCAATCGAGACTCATGTTAAATATCGATATCTCCGTTTTCATTGTTCTGAATTACCCTGAAAATAATGGACGTGCCCTATTAGCGTAGTACTTTGAGAAAAGTTTACGCCCACTTCTCATCCCTGGGAAAATTAAAACATGCGCATGACGTGAACATAGAAGTTTTACAAAGTGACAGTCTCATTCTTTCAGACCATCTCTGCAGACGTACCCATTAATAATTGTGTTTTATATATATATATATATATATATATTTTTTTTTTTGTATTTGAACATTATCAAGCAAAACCATTATTTCACGGAGGATTAGAATTTGATGGTACATGTAGGCCTACAATCTTTTGAAAATAAATTGAGAACAATAAAGCCGTGTTCTTATTTTTATAGACGTAAATTCCCTGAAATTTGAGACTACCATTTTGTGACTCATAATCTTCACTGATGACGCAGCGGGGGCCCCTCTTTGTAAATGGATATGTGACCCACATGTTCTCCTAGGGTCATAGTGAAATAGAGGCAGCAGCTAAACATTTTTTTTTATCAAACAAGAGGATGACTTGAAATTGCAGGATGCGAAGACAAGCTGATGAATAAAGACTAGAATGATTACATAAGTTGAAAACAAGTAAATTAGATGGAAACAGTAGACTATGCCTACTCGAGTCGATGGGATTGTCTCGTCTCTTTTTTATTTCATGAAGTCAAGATCAAATCATCATATTCATGGGCCGCGGAGCTTTTTTTGAAAGTAGAAGGGCTGAGCTGAAAGTGGGGGGTTGAACAGGTTAAAATTCACAAATCTATGGTCATTTTTGCGTTTTTGTACACGGTTGTTGAAAAAAAGTGGGAGCTCCGCGGCCCCTGATATTTAGAGTTCGACATCGAGATTGATTATCAAAAAACAATGATATCTAGAGCTTCGATATCGATAAATCTCATTATTTCTTTTCCTCAACATGAATTTGAATCGAATAGAATGGAATAATAATTATAGGATTGGTATTTATTTCGTCAAAAATCCATATGGCAGCTCAAAAGAGGCACATTATTAAAGACTGAACACAATAAATTCACATTTAAAATATCATTTGGAGAAAACAGATGCGAGACAAGGAAAGAAGGAGAGAGCGAGAAAGTTCGATATTTTACATGATTATTATAAATAGCGATGCTAAAATATACCTTTACCCGAAATTCTGGAAAATAACAATAACACAATGAAACGGAGAAGAAAGGAATTTATATCTAATCTGAGACAAATTTTAAAATAAATCGTACAGACTAGTAGGCAATATTAAATTGCATTTAATAATTGATAACTATTTGTATTAAATGTACAGAAAAATATTTGTAGTATTAATCTTTTCATGTTTTCTTAATTATATCAAAACACAATTCTGATGCTTAAGTTACACCCATATATTCAAAACTTGAAAAGGAAAAGATAATTTCATAAGCTAAAAGTACACAAACAAATTGTAAAAAGAAGTAAATTATATCGTTCGCACTGCACTCTATGCGTACCGCACATCATCGTCGAATCTAAGCCCCCCCCCCCCCCCAAAAAAAAAAAAAAAAAAAAGCTACAATGACATTGAAACTCGGAAATAATATCGAATATCATTAAGGGAATTAAGAAATTAAACATGAGAAATAATAATAATAATAATAATAATATCGTTTTATTTACCCCAGGGTAGCCACTTCAGTTCTGACAACTGTTCTCCCAGCGGGCCCTCCATGATGTTATTATTACCCCCAAAGCTCCTTGTTTAAAGGCAACTTTTAGGTACCATTTTTGTAAGTCTTTGGTATGACTCGGCCGGGTTTCGAACTCACGACCTCCCGTTCATGAAAGCAAGGGGGGCTACCTTTTCACGGGCGCTCCAACCGATTGAGCTATCATGTCCGATCAATTTGGAAATGAAATCAACCTAAGATATATTATAGAGGTACAATTTTAGAATGAACGACAATTTTAGAAATGAAAACAAGTCTAGAAATAAAGACATTTTGAGATGCCAAGATAATTTAATAAATTGAAAATGCAGAAAATTACACTATTCCTAAAATAAAATAAGATCAACTGTAGAAAGACAGAGTTTAGAAATAGGCCTAAAGATATATCGACAGTAAATGATATCGACTACTACAGAAAACAAACATGCAGGGTAGTCCCTATGCGTAAAAAAACCAGAAAACTAAATTCGAACTAAAAATTATAGTGATCTGCGGTTGGGGGGGGGGGGGGAGGAACAGAAGCAGTGAGAAGGAGAAAGACAGTAAAGAGAAGAAAAAGAGGAAAAAAAAAAAAAAGGGAGTGTATAGAGAGATGGATAAATGGAAGAAAGGGAGAACGAAATATATGGGAGTAAGAAAGATGGTGGGGGGGTGGGGGGGGAGGGGGGGGGGGGGGGGAAGGGAGAGAGAGAGAGAGGGAGAGAGAGAGAGAAGGAAGAGAGATAGGGAGGGGTACAGAACGCTAAAGACATGGTAATAACAGAAAAAAAATGAATGAACCGGAAATAATCGCTGTGAGGAAGATATGAAACAGGAGAATTGACAAAAAAATAATTACTCACTGATTTATTTCTGACGAATACGAACGAATTCAATATCTTTCTCTTTCATTCTTTCTCTCTCTATCTTGCACACGATGCTCCCCACCCCATGCCTTCAAAACACACGGCGGGGTTTCCCATATTCCAGGAATGCAACGTGCTCCACGATACTAGAATGTGTTTGGGGAACGATGTGTTGGTTGTTATTGTAGTTAACCAAGGATTACCACGTGCAGTGGCGGATCCAGGCGGGGGCGCAGGGGACGCGCCCCCTATAATGTTAAAACCGCTCATTCACCGTAGGATGGGGGTTGGTTCTCCCGACACTTAACAAAAATGAAGCCTGGAGGGCGTTTCATCAAAGGACTTGTCGGACGTTTTATCCGACAAACTGTTATAAGCTACTGAAATGATTGCATCTGATTGGCTGAGAGCAAATCTGTCGGATAAAACATCTGACAAGTCCTTTCATGAAATGCCCCCTGGTTTTTCATGTAAGGATTAAGCCAAAAATATATTTAGAATAATTCTCATCATCATTTTTTTGTTCTCCACAATATTTTCTGACATTTTGTGCAAATAAACTTAAAAAACATTGCTTTTAAATCCTTTCAAATGATTGGTGGAAATTGAGTGTCCGAACATCCAACCCGTCCGGACATGTACAACAACTGGGTATAGGTCTACATGTTAAAATCCGACAATTTCAGTGCCCCCCCCCCCCCCCCCCCCATCCTGTATCCGTCACTGACGTGGGTGTTCTCATGGAGCTGTAGTTTCGTGGGATTTCACCCTACCCAGTGAATTGTTTGAATAATGTTGTCTTTTGGGATCTGTGAGGGAAAAGTTTACAGTTAAACGAACAACTGAAGCTATGGTCTTTAAGGGTTGTTTTACGATCAGGGTACACCGTCAAAAAATGGCCTTCTGTGCACCATAAAAAGAAATAGAGGTAGCGTAATATCAAATCTACGATGGCAAGCTATTGGGCACTGTTACAGCAACCTCCAAAAGAAAAATAAATTATTGAAATACACATTTACTTCCAAATATTGACCATTATATGGCATTTTAGGGCAAAATTACTGTCTCATTTTATTTTTTCTGATTTTGGGCCTGCGCATCTTGATTATTACCAATCATTAGGCTTGTTTTTCCAATCAGAATTGACTACTGAAATGCGATTGTTTAAAAACTGAAAGCCCCAGAAGCTACGGTTAATTGGATTTTTGGTGACCATTAACCAAAAATGGGGTGCCAATTCTGTCAAAAAATGTCCTCTCCGAATTCGGTGGTTTTACGCATAGTTAGACATCACTATGATGAACAAAGTTTGGTCTGTAAGAACACTTGTATATATGCCACAAACTTATAATGTTTACTTTACCAACATCCATTTTTTTTCAGACAGCTCACGTTACAATGTTGTCAAATCACGTTCTGTCAAAAACGTCCTCTCCGAAAAATGAAGCAACTGACTTTACGTGGAATGAAAAATTTGAACCCGTATAGAAAAATAAGTTGGTGACCTCATGCCTCCAAATTTAAAAGCAATATCATTTTACTTGTCTAGAACACATACACAAAAGTTGACGGAAAACAAAACAACTTTTTTTTTGGTCCAGTGAGACAAAATGGTGTACCCTGATCGTAAAACAACCCTTAAAAACTTTCTCTATTGACTCGACCTTCCTACCATTTCTCTTTCCATCTCAAATCCACTTCCCAAAACCATGGAGTATCGACATCCATGCCAAAACCAAAAACCATGCTGAGAGTCGATCATGCTGATGATGTGCTAAAATAGTACTGTGCGTACGGTACATGCATGGATTTGCATGGTGTTTTGTATGAGTGTTGATATGAAAATACAGGATGGTCGCGCGACTACCTAGCAGGACTAGGGATCACTACACAAACACAAGAACGACAGCCTTCAAGAATGAATCCATTGTGACGTCAACAATAGAAATTGCGCAGTTAAAAATAAACCAGAAAAAATAAAAAAAATAAAAGGAACAAAGCACCTTCATAGTTCGTATTTTTATATCTTTTGTCTAGTAACCATTTCGTCGGCATTTCGTCTGGTCTACTACAATGTACCTATTACCGTACGTCTACAACCATTTTGTCCTTTATATCCGTTTGGTAAACTGACCATTGCATCTGTATATCCACTATATACACATGTGAACTTGTCTCCTACCTCTAGCCAAGTGGTCCACCTCCAATTGGTCTACTGTCAACTACCAAATTTGGTCTACTAATCACATGGTTTTCTATAATTTGTCTACTACTAGTATCATACCTCATATTACCGTTTGGTCCCATTTTGGTGAAAATCATGTTGGTGTCCAGGGGCAATATCACTATTCAAAAGGACCACTATTCATAAATGGGGTCGCTATTCACAATGCTAGAATAAGGTGCTATTCATAATCAAATTAAAGGGTCCTTATTCATGATGTTAGGAGAGGTCGCTACTCATAATTAAATTAAAGGGTCACTATTCATAATGATAGGAGAGGTTGCTGTTCTAAATCAAATTGAAGGGTTGGTTTTCAGGTCAGTATTCATAATCAAATAAAATGATCGCTATTCATAATACTAGAATAGGGTCGCTTTTTATAATCAAATTAGAGGGTCTCTATTCATAATGCTAGAAGAGGGTCACTATTCATAATGATAAGGAGAGTTCGCTATTCATAATCAAATTAAAGGGTCGCTATTTTTATTACTAGGAGAGGATGCTGTTCAAAATCAAATTGAAGGGTGGGTTTTCATAATCAAATTAAAGGGTCGCTATTCATAATGCTAGAAAAGGGTCGCTGTTAATAATGAAATTAAAGGGTCACTTTTCATAATCAAATTGAAGGGTCAGTATTCACAATCAAATAAAATGATCGCTATTCATAATACTAGAATAGGGTCGCTTTTTATAATCAAATTAGAGGGTCTCTATTCATAATGCTAGAAGAGGGTCACTATTCATAATGATAAGGAGAGTTCGCTATTCATAATCAAATTAAAGGGTCGCTATTCTTATTACTAGGAGAGGATGCTGTTCAAAATCAAATTGAAGGGTGGGTTTTCATAATCAAATTAAAGGGTCACTATTCATAATGCTAGAAAAGGGTCGCTGTTAATAATGAAATTAAAGGGTCACTTTTCATAATCAAATTGAAGGGTCAGTATTCACAATCAAATTAAAGGGTTGATATTTATAATACTAGAATAGGGTTGCTAAATTCATAATCAAATTAAAGTGTCGCTATTCATAATGATAAGGAGAGATCGCTATTCATAATGATAAGGGGAGGTCGCTATTCATAATCAAGTTAAAGGGTTGCTATTCATAATGATAAGGAGAGGTCGCTATTCATAATTAAATTAAAGGGTTGCTATTCATAATACTAGGACAGGTTGCTGTTCAAAATCAAATCGAAGGGTCACTTTTCATAATCAAATTTAAGGGTCGCTATTCATAATGCTAGAAGAGGGTGGCTTTTCATAATCAAATTAAACAGTCGCTATTCATAATACTAGAAGACGGTCTCTATTCATAATCAAATTAGAGGGTCAGTATTCAAAATCAAATTAAAGGGTCTCTATTCATAATGCTAGAAGAGGGTCTCCATTCATAATCAAATTAAAGGGTCTCTATTCATAATGCTAGAAGAGGGTTTCTCTTCATAGTCAAATTAAAGGGTCTCTATTCATAATACTAGAATAGGGTTGCTATTCATGATAAAAATAAACGGTCGTTATTCATTAATGAATTAAAGGGCCGCTATTCATAATGCTAGGAGTGGTCGCTATTCATGATTAAATTAAAGGGTCGCTATTCATAATACTAGAAGAGGGTGGCTTTTCATAATCAAATTAAACAGTCGCTATTCATAATGCTAGAAGAGTGTCGCTATTCATAATTAAATTAAAGGGTCTCTATTCATAATGCTAGAAGTGGGTTGCTATTCATATTCAAAGTAAAGAGTCGCTATTCATAATGCTAGGAGAGGTCGCTATTCATAATTAAATTAAAGGGTCACTATTCATAATGCTAGAAGAGGGTCGCTATTCATAATCAAATTAAAGAGTCAGTATTCATAATGCTAGAAGAGGGTTTCTCTTCATAGTCAAATTAAAGGGTCTCTATTCATAATACTAGAATAGGGGTGTTATTCATAAAAAATAAACGGTTGTTATTCATTATTGAATTAAAGGGCCGCTTGAATTGAATTAAAGGGTTGACTAAATTTGAAATGTTTTATTTTTTTTAAACACTCTTTGTATTATGTTGCCTTTATACCCGACTATTTATCCTTTCTTTTGAACAGAGAATCATGTCAAGCATCTCATATTCTTATGCAGTGCACTTTGCCTCAATTTACGTTTCTTGTTTATTTTTAATATTCTCACTGGTATTTATCACCAACAGCCCGTAGCACTACATGTATCTCCCATTGGATGTCACCACCCAACAAAGCTTTTAAAGCTGCGGGTAAATATGACGATCTCATTCACGCAAGAGTCCCATCGAAAGACAACTCGGCGAGGGATTTCCAACCAAACAGCCATTACTACTCGTGTCAAGTTAGGTATGCGAAAGAAATGTCTTCACACTTCAAGGACTACGTCCAACAAAAACAAAGTCAAGGTCGGTGACAAGACACCAGCTGTGGATCGTAGACTTACAGTAAATAGGTATGTTGCAAAGGTAGTTTTGATTGTGCTGATCCTGCTGGTTTCTCCATTACAAATAACAATAAAATCCCTCAAAAAAAGTTTTGTAGCTACTTTTTTTCACCCACCAAATTCATAATTTCCAAGGTGTATGAAGTCATTAAAAATCACTTTGATTATTCTTTCTTCTTTAAAGGTAGTGTCAGCCTTTTGCAGGCAAAAATATTAAATTTCTAGTTTTTGAGAGGATATAGTAGTATACCAATGACTATATCTTCCCACAACATGATTAAGCTCAAATGTGTATGTTTGACATTATATTGCGATTATCAAAATTCATTCCTATTTTTTCGAACCTCGAAAAATATACCGTACGGTGCGAACCGCTGACCGTTAGCGCAGAGAATAATGCACGCTGATGCGCCGTGTGTATATTCCTGTGTGCGGTCGTGCCGCACGCGCTGTAATATCAACGATGTTGATGGAGAGCTGGTCAAGATTGGTAGTCAGATTTTTGTTTCGTATTACTGATCTAGGCAACCTATGACAGTAAGATTGAATAGACAGTATAGGTCGATCATATTCTACAGTTACATTGTATGCCAAGTTGCATTAGTTTTCGCAATTTGTGAAAAAGGCTGATACTACTTTTAAAATAACACCATTTATTGCGCAATTAGGCTATTCACGGTTTAGTAATTCCTTTAAATAGGCATTTGGGTTTCAAAAAGAAAATGACAATATGAACCAATATTTGAAGGCCTACTCATCCTATTGACTACTGTTACGGAATGCAAACAATTTTGACCAGAATAATGTTGTTCTTTTCAGGATTTTCCCTGTTGATGACAAGCCGAACCAGTACGACCATGATTTCCCGACACCAGGATATCTACTCACCCCTATAGTGGATATTTGTCACTGCAACCAAAGGAGGGAACAACTACAGATCTACTTGGAAGGGAACACTACATGTAAGTTTATGATTTGCTGTTTTATGTAAAATACATTTTACTAGGTATTAACTCTTTGTGCACTTCGTTCACCAAAAAAAATCACAGCCACAGGATGTCCCATAGTCAGCTACGTTGTCTATGGGGAATTGTTAAAGTGCTTTTTTTTAAACGAAAATCAATAGAGCCTCAGGAAGTCAGTTGGGGGAAAAGCAATATTAGGAGTCTTTTTGATTTGTACATGTACATGAATGACATTCCATGTTTACCTTGCATGCTTAGGGTGGTATCTCACATCGTGGAGACGTCTACGCAACGAATACTTCTCCGTGATGACTCCACAACAGTTTTCAAAAACTGAGACAAAGCAGTTTCGACAAACTGTCTCAAAATAGTTTCCGCGACTCGTGATGAATAGTGGAGATGTTGTGAACATGTCTCGGAGACGTCTTGCGAAGTGAGATACCACCCACAAAATTTATCAGCCCACTGTTTTTTTCACAAAAGCTGTGTTTACATAGCCTATTGTGAAAAACCATCTGATTGCTATTGTTGCACCCAAGATAACCCTGTACAATTTTATGTATGTTTCAAGATTTTATTATTTTTTTATCTTATGTTCCTCCACAGACTCCCAACAACTTCAAAAGCACACATTGTTCTTAGAAGTCCAAACTCAACTATGAACATTGCGGCGCATATGAATGATCTATCTCAATTAGTGCAGCGTGTGCCCAACAAGCCTTTTGTTACCCTTTTGGTTGATGGTGGACCGGATTTCAATGTCAATCACCAGGTGAATGAGTTGTTCTATGGACGTTTCTTCAGGGACTGTAATCTAGATGGTCTTATAGTGACCTCTTACTGCCCGGCGGAATCTGCACTAAACCCGATAGAACACCTATGGGCTCCTTGCACCACATCCCTCGTGGGAGTTCACCTCCCATCCACTCTTGAAGGTGAGAAAAAACCCCCCCACTACCAACCTGGACTCTCTGATGATGAACGCTTAGTCAAGGAGAACAGAGTTTTTGATAAGGCCATGCAACTGGTACGCGACCTTTATTGGAAGGAACTTAATTTTGGAGGGAATCGTGTTAGCGTTCAGTGCGGGCCAAGTGGAGGCCCACCTGCACCATATGGAGAAGATTACACTACAATCAAATCAAAAGTTACTGGATCTGCACTAAGACTCAAAGAATCTCATGTATATGATGACTTCATGTTTACAGCACAACATATGGATAGAAGAATTGGTGCAGTTATCTTCTCAAAATGTCCAGCTACACGTAATACCTGCCAACACTGCAATGCACATCCACCCACTGCCCCTCCTGAACTCCTTCATTGTTTACATAATTTCCCTTCCCCTTCACCGAGTCCAGAGAATCCTGACCATTTCCTGACCTATAAGGAAGCGCTTCTTCACCCTTCCCTACCATGTCAACATATGCCACTTTTCATCGAGAAGGGTCTTGGACGATGCAACCACCCTGGATGTAGATACGTATTCACTAGTAAAAAAGATGTTTTAGATCATAGACGCAAAGTTCATTAATTACATTTCACTGTGACTATGAGATATGGAACACAGTCTACTGTACTTTGGTATCTCCCTAATGTATTTTATATCATATTTATTATTGTACTATGTGGAATTTTACATTTTACATTGTGAAATTTTACATTTTTACACAGCCTACTGTACTGTGGTATCTTGTTTATGTATTTATCATATCGTGCTACCCATTTATTGTGCTATGTGTCATTGTGGAATTTTACATTACCAATGGACGTTTACAACCATTAGCGACAATCGCACTGTGAAAGCAGCAGCCTTCCGCTATATAAACAGAGCTACCAATTAATATACAGTGTTATTTATTATCATTATTATACGGAAAGTTCTCATTTCACTTTCACTAGTACCAGATGTATGGAACATAGTCTATTGTGCTTTGGCATCTTCAAGATGTATTTTATATCATATCCATTATTGTGCTATGTATCATTGTGGAATTTTACATTACCAATGGACGCTTACAACCATTAGCGACAATAATACTTTTGAAGGGGCAGCCTTCTGCTTCCGATTACCAGAGCACTAGCTTAGCCTGAAATTCCTTTCTTTCTGGTGTTGTATTTTAATAGCAGAGTTTTAATCATTAATTCTTCACTGTTCACAGCCAATTAATAAGAAAAAGAAATAGAGAGCAGGAGAGAGGACTGAAAAATGGTAAAGGACATTGTTAAATTCCCTATGGATTACATTTTTGAGACTTATTTTACATAATTTAGATAGTACTCCTGAAAATTATAACCAAGATTTATTGGCACCCTGATGTACTTTCCAATTGATGAAAATAAATTACTAAAGGCTGTGAACACCACTATTGCCTTTCAATCTCTTGTTTATAATATTTGGACTGTTACTGGTCAATTTTGGCTGTTGTCGGATTTCATTGCAAGATAAAGCCTATTTTTCAGTTATATGATGATACAAAGCAGTTTATCGGGTACCAAATTGGAACTTATTAGCTGAAATTTAGCAGAGAAATTGAAAGTTTCTCCAAATCAGCCCAAAATCTCAAATTTCCCATTGACTTTGTACAGGAGCAGCTGCTACTGGCACCACCCCTACTGTCCCGTACATAAACCATTGTCAGTCTCCAAAAATAATACCAAGAACAATGAAATTTCACAGGGAGCTAGCACATCAACTGAACTTCACAATGACATTGAAACTTGTTATAAACTTTCTTATTTTGGGAGAATTCACAAATTCCTATCGAAAAAAAGCTAAAAGCGTTACAGCACCACATACTGTATAAGTGGTTATTTTCGCGGTGACTTTATTTTCGCGAATTTCGCGAGTTGGTCTTTGCGAAAATTTTCACTTCAATACAAGGCTATATATAGTAATGAAATCATCACCAAAATCGCGAAATTTTGCTCTCGCGAATTTCCCCAACTAGTCCAATTTCGCGAAAATATTGGCTTATACAGTAATTATGTGTCAAGTTCATGACACTTGGCCATTATATTATATGTATCTACATGTATGTACATATAAAACTATATAACTTTTGCCCTCAGCCAATGTAATATAATCACAAACCTAAAAAAAAAAAAAAAAAAAAAAAGGTTGGAAAGCAGTTTTCACACTAGTGCTTTTTTTTCTCAAATTTCTTTCAGTGGGCCACGAGGAAGGTACATCATGATGAAAAGAAGGTCAGAGATTCAATACTCCATAAGTATGGCTATGTGGATGTCAAGGATGACTCTGTTACGCACAATCCAGTAGCTCCTAAGCAGGTAATGTGTCATACTTTAAATGGCAGTACACCCTAGAAGAAGAAGATAAATGTTTCATTGGCTTTTAAACTGCACTATGAACCTTTGAAAATGATGTTTCACCTTGAATTGTCTTCAATTTTACCTGTAAAGATAATCGTCACTCTGATAAGGATGGAACCTAAATTTCCACTTAACCCTCAAAAGACTGGGGGGGGGGCCATCATGGCCCCCCTTGACATTTTCCGCGACCATTCCGCCGCGCAAAATTTTTTGATCGTGCCGCTTGCTGACTTTATACTTTAAAGTCTCGCGCATCTTTTGAAACCGTTTTTGCGAAAATCGGTCATACCGTTACGATGCTGCATGATTTTCAAAAATATCTGTCGGACCAAAAACGACTCATAAAGATATGATTATTTTTCACTTTCATTGGCTGAAATCAATTTATTTTCGCATTATTATGCTTCAAAATGGTTCTTCAATAATTTTTGCGAAAAAAACAAAGAAAAACAAAAGGTCGAAAAAACATAGAAATACATTAGAAATTCATAAAACAATAAAATTAATAAGAAATTAATTTCGATACAAGAATTTTTCTTTAGTGCAATCGTTAGAAATGCTTTAAGGAATAATAATACACCAAATTAGCATTCTTAGAGCTTTATTTTTTCAATTAGAGCAAAAAGAATGATTTCATGCATAAGTTGATAAGCATAATTAATTCATCTATATAATAATACCGTTAAACGTCGTGTGGGGTCTTCCATAGACTTTGCACGGGAGGTTCGACGAACCTGCATCTCCTCTCTGAATTCGCCTCGCCGAGGCCCCCGCTTCAGCACTCGGGTCGCGTCGGCCGCCCGTCGATGTCACGTCGCATTTTCAGCCCGCCACGACGTCGGACGTGCAGGCAATCGTTGATTTCCTCGACGAAAAATCCACATTGACTGGCGTGTTGAAGCTCGACGTCGAACGAAACAGACGACAAACGCGTGACGTCATCTCGCACAGAACTCACACGTACTGTACCCAACAGTCCTCCCTCATTACTCTCGCCCCAAGAACCTCGCCCTGCATGTAAGCATAATGTCCTTTCCATATCATCGGTGTATTTTCGGTTTACACGCAGAGCCGAGTTTACATACGATATACTGAGTTATTTTAGGTCGATTGTGTGAAAAAGAGGATTGTAGACGATTTGTTTCTCGAATGGATTTTGTCTCATGTCCGCATCATAAAAATGGACTTTAAAACTGCAATACACGTAAAATAACCATCGTAAAGTCATGTTCATCAACTATCTTAATTTGCAAAAAGAGCCATCTGGTAGGCCTATTAACGTTTATGTTTTTTTTTAATTATTAAAAAAAATATATAAATTTACGTGAGTTCGGCGTCCCTCCACACATATCGTATTGGAAAGTGAATTGACTGAGCTGAATGACTGAGCGAGCTGAGTGACTGAACGTAAGCGAGTGAGAGAGCTACCTTGGCGTGTGAAGTTGAATGCATGCAAATCAAGAATTAGGCCAAGATATATGGTTTAATTTGTGTTGATTTTCATCCAGTTGAATTTCTTTCTTTCGATTTTCATCCAAATAATAGCTCGAACAGCAAAAGAGAAATTTCCGTGAATTTGGCGATCCTCCATACAAGTGAATTGACTGAATGACTGAGCGAGCTGAGTAACAAGAGCGAGTGAGAGAGCTGCTTTGAGAAGTTGAGTGCGTGCAAATCAAGTGTGATTTTCATCCATTTGAACTTATTTCTTTCTTCATCCAAATAATACAATAGCTCGAACAGCAAAAGAGTGTTAAAATATAGAATTGGAGGAATGGGTGGGGTGGGGGCAGACCTTATGTTATTTTTGTGCCCAGGCCAGGGTACGCAAAAAAAAAATAAATAATAATAATAATAAATTCTTTACGCATACTTTTGTCCCATCCCCCCACCCCCAGGCAAACCTTGTACCGTTAAGTTTTAATTGCGTACCTTGGGTTCCTGTGTTTACGGAGGGGGGGCATGACGTAAGTATTTTATCGCGTAATCTTAGGTAACTAA
>CALNVZ010003426.1:253007-274761 GCA_940671915.1 Paracentrotus lividus | reverse complement strand
GGATGGAAAAAAAAAAAAAAAAAAGAAAAAACAAAGAAAGAAATAATAATATATAAAATGGTACAAGTAAACAAACGGAGAAATACATAGAAAAGGGTATTTAAAAGGGTAGTTAATTTTGAATACCAACAATGTTTTTCAAATAAAAAATTGACAGGAGAGCTAATAAAAGAACATTCTCATACCAAAATTAGCATTTTCTAGGAGCAATATTTAGATGTGAATCCAAAGTAATAGGGCAAAAAGAAAGATGAATTATGATGAATATGTTAATAGCATAATTGCATATAATAACTGTGTGCGTAACATTTGTTCAGGAAAAAACAATTATGATAACCTATGCAGTTTATTATAGTGGACATAGGCGGTTTAGGCCGAATCGATATCCGATGAATCTATGTGCAAATCTGACCAAACGATTGAATTCTCACCAATGAGAGTACATTGCCATAACTCTTTCTTCATTTTAAGATCGGGAGGTAAGTTCCAAGCTTGTTTGTACCTCTGATTGAGCCTCCCAAGGAGAGTACGTGTCTAATGACTTCAAATATTCAATAGACATATTTGATGTATTTTGACGCTTAATCTCTTGGTTAATAGCCTGGTGCGAGTGCTCTCTGAGGTGATGGCGGCGGGAAACCCATTTCATAAAAATGGCATGAAATAAGTGTAATATGGTTCTACGGATCTTGATATCAAGATTGTTCACGACGGGAATACATGGCAAATTTTGTTACAATCAAGGAATAGGTCTACTAAGGTACTGGACGTAATCCAGGGAATGATGAATAACACTCAACTCGCAGGAGAACTAGTCTCCGAGACTTAATATTGTCTCACGTCGCCGGAAAACGTCTCAGAAGACATGTACGTTCCGCGACAATTTTGCAGAACTGCGTAAGAAGCATTCTAAAAAGCTGGATCAAAATCATGTCTGTCCAATTATTCTTTATAGAGTTGTTCCACCTCATTAAGTTGCTCCTGAGTCGTCTACATACCCTCACAAGACGATATGCCGGAGTAGTAGAGGGTACATTTCAGATCTAGCTAAAAGATCGCAATGTCGTACAACGGTCGCTGACCACGTTGACAAGATCATCCACAAGGCAGCGGAAGGATTCGAGAGACCTCTCAGAGATCGTACTCGCGACCAGTGCTCTAAACCGTCTCCAAGCAGCAGCGTGTACGTCAACTAGGTCTAACTAATAGTTGTCTAACAAACACGATTTAATATGTCATTCTATTTATTCTCTCAACAAAAGTTCAATGTGTTCATAAATTACGGTTGGTTATCTAACCGTAGTGCGACACAACGCTCACGTGCAGACGGTATTATTCAAATTGTATGTAATGACCAGTTTTCCAAATCTGTCGTTCCAGACATAGTTGTACCCAATATCTGCGTCTCAATTAGTGTGCTGCAAGTATTTAGAATATTTTCCCAGCGACCCATTGTAACACTATCACATGGGACATAGAAGAAGAACTCGACGTCCGGAGACGTCCTCAGGCAATTCCTGCGACAAGAGTTTCAATCTACGGTCTTCTCTATACTATAGCCCGTTCTCCAACACATTAACATTTGTTTTTCCGAATAGTCTCTCAATCATTGCCGTCACACAAATACCAACACATCTGCTTCTATATTGTAGGCCCCAAACTCCTCTTTTTATATATGTTTTGAAACTTGAAGTAGGATCGTAACAGTACCGATCTGACTAGTATTCGTATGCTATAAGCTTAAGAGTCTCGTATCTGATGTCGGAGGCGGGTATTTGGTGCGTACGAACCCGCTAACGCGTTACATATATTTAACGTGGTGATTAGCCAGCTCACACCAACAACGATATACTGTATAGTCTATTCGTTCCTAGGCACATATCAGCTTGACCCACAATATCTGTCTCGATCCGACCCACTAGAAATAAGGTTGCAAAGTGTTTCATCACAATGGTGTGACGAAACTGAAAGGTTGTTTGCTAACCTATTTGTAGATGGCCTGATATTTTCCAGACAAAAGTTAGTATGCGTGAGAATCATTTCCATTAAATTGACCTTTGCCCTCAATATTTTTCAGAAGGTCATTAAGCGTACCCGCCCGACGATAGAGGGCGGTGCAACCAGAGGAAATGTCGAGCCGAAGCTAATAGTTCAGTGCTAATCATGAACCTAATGTTGTACTTCTTGATTAGGTATGCCATTGATATTTGTTACGGATATGATTATAGTGTCCACACTCGCTGATCTATAAGTGGATAGCCGCCTTGACGACGAATTATCGCATTAATTGAATGGTGGGTTCTGCATAAATCGACACGAATTTGCATTATGACACTCAAAACTGGGGCTGGGTCCAAGAGTGTAACGTGAAAACAATGTTTTTAACGAGGAACTTATATTGCTAAATTATTTAAAATTACCTACAATTGTTCTGATACCAAATTTGACACAATTTGAAGAAAATTATGTTTATGTTAATGAAGCCTGACCTTTGACCTCCATTTCGTGTCACAAAAGGTCAAGTAAAAAATTGGAGACATATATTTACTGATTCGTGTGATCAAGTAGAACATATTTGTAGATGTTTCCAAACATTAACATGACTTGCAAACGAAGCCCATATTATGACGATTGGTGGCCCCACTATTATGGAGATTACGCCACAGGGGACGTACATAACAATTTTCGTTGACATCGCGGTCGACGGCCGAGATCTTTATTTATTAAATCTCTCTTATAATCCCATATATCTTTCTCTATTTTCTATTTTACTTCCAAACTGTTTCACGCTGCTGGTGTTTCAATTCGGGCATTTAGTACTGGTGTATTGATTTGCAATGATGTCTGTGAAGAATTGACATTCTTGAACGTAGACCCTATGTATTTGTAATTGTAAAGCAAGGTGTATGTCGAATATTATTCAACTTTCGCGTAACTTGCGACGTGTTTTTGACAGTCCTGTGCTATTTGACTTACGCGAAAGTGACTGTATTAGATTTACTTAAAACCATACCATAGTATAGATATATTGACTGCTTTGAGGGACATGGTCGTTTCTAGACTTCTCAAGGGAATCTCCGCATCTGCTATAACCCAAGACCGCAGGTCGCGGGTTATGGCAGATTCGGAGATTCCCGAGAGCAGTTAGAAACGACCATGTCCCTCAAATAAAAGCAGTCAATATATATTTTATATGCCGAATCTAAAAACAACAAACATGGTCTAATTTTGACCTAGAACTAAGTCTAAGTGAAGTCTACGATCTAGATTCTAAAATAGGCTTAACGTTAGATCTAGACTAGCGCCTAGAGTCATGAAAGTTAAGTCAGTTCCAGCCTCTGGCTCTGCAGGCCACAATGCATGCTCACCACATGCACAGGCAACACATTTGCATTCTACTTACAACTAACTGCAAAATGCCGAGGAAGCAGGCCCTCCAGATTAACCTCTAAATCGCTTGTTTAGATCAACATCGTCATCGGAATTCAGGCTTATATATAACGCTCAACTAGAAATCTGGGATCCGTTCTAGCGCGCGCACGCGCGTTGACGCACAAAAAAAAAAGTACAAGCAGCGGAGTTGTCTAAAATTATCGACCAAATCGCGCTGCAAATTATCTGAAATAAAGCGCATGCGCAGCAGCCTTGCACGTAAACAAATGGGGATCGCACTATGCCCATGGGCAAAAAGTACTGTAAAAATGTTCTATTGACCGGTAAAACCGGGGAAAATGTCTATGGCGGCCATAGGTCAGATTATGACTGCACTTTCAACCAATCAGAAGACAGGATTATTAAAGATTCTTAAAATGAGGTATATAATTTCAATTATTTATCAGATGAGCTTTGGCAAGGGGAAAGTGATATAGCATTGAAGAGCTATGAACCTTGATTCAAACACCAGAATTCTAATCATGTGATAGAGTCCACTTCTGAGTATAATGGGGCGTTTGAGACCAAACCAATACATCTTTGAAACAAATTTTTAAAACAAATTCTTCTTAAACTGAACACAAAGCCACATAGAAATTGGGATCGGGAGAATCATCTCACCTTTGTGTTTGCTGTAAGTAGACTTTGAACAACTAAAAAAAAAAAACTAGACCAGATAGTATAAAATATGAAAAATGAACCATGGAAACTAATAGCCAAAAAAATGGGAGGAAAGGGAGGGGGAGGGGGGGGGGAGGTGGGGGGTTACCTAAAATTGCTGGTTCCCAGAACGAACGACTAAACATAACCATAGATTTGTGATTTAGCCATAACTAATATAATAATATGTAGATTGTTATCAAACATCACAAAAATTATTCAAGCTTGCATAATACTAAACAGTTACGGTTCCACAAACCGATAAATAACAATAGATTATATGTGATTTTAGCCCATAACTAAGTATAACTGTTATATACAAAACAGTGCAGTAATATCATTTTCATACACTTATGAACTGTGAATCTCCCCACACTCTCCCAAAACTATTTCCTGTTACCCCCGTAAAGAGAAACTAAAAAAAAGGGAAACATGGGACCGCAGGGTTGTTAATGTCTGGAATACGTTTCAGGGAGAGCTATTTTTTTGCCAGTTGTTCACAAGCTGGGAGGCGCAGGGGGATCGGCTGATCGTAGGTCCCCCCGCTTCTTGCCGTACAACAATCTTCTCCCAAAGACTCGTTTAGCTGCCAATCTTAAGCGCAGCTTAAATTATCCTTCTTCAACTATAGCCATTTGTGTTCTGCTTAATTAGTTCTACACTCCCCCTTCCTGGCGCCGAAGTAAGATACCACCATAGTAATTATAACAGGTTTATATTCTGCAACCACATGAAAAAACCACAAAAGCATGAAAGGTCAATGGCCCTCTCGAAACACAAATATGCATATTCTAACCAAGATGCACTGTTAATTGCGTAGAAGATCCCTTGTAGGAACCTATTATTGCTTCTAGCATCATTTAAGGTCTAATATTGTTTTGTAATTATATTGTTTTGTCATAGTAATTTGAGATACCTATGTTTCTATTCCATATCCCAGACAGCAGCCATACACTACTGATTTTATGTTTCATATTATCATTTGGGTCTCCGTACATAAAGCCGTCCTCCACATCCACTTTACACCTTTAATCGATCTGGTGCTAAAAGCGTTATTGACCTTCCAATAAAACAATTAAATACATTGAATTATTTCATATATTGTGTCCGAGCATGTTTATGTTTTATTAAATTCTGGTCATTAATTTATTCAGATGTTCATCTACTGTATTCCTTACCGTATATCATCTTTGCTTGTCTGCATTTGCAAGTACTTGATGGAGCTGAATGATTATACCATAATGAAATCAGTTGCATTTCTTATTGCTAGCCTAGTTATAGGAATTTCTTCTTATCTTTATATGTAAATCATTCACCTTCGTGTATAATTTGTGTTCAATTAGACTATGCAGATAGTGTAAAACTACCTGGTTTTAATTGTTTTCGTGTGTACACGTACACACCAAAATGACGATTTACAGTTTTGCCGCTTGTTATACTTATTTTCCATTGCTTGAATAAATTGTATTGAAAAGATAAACATGCTCAGTAGATATCAAAATAAAACGGTTATCATGTATAGGGACCACTATTCCAGTCTTAGTGTATAACGATGTCCTCATCTTTGCAATTAAATTACATTGATCACAATCCTATTCAATGATGTGACAGAAGTAAGCATTCCCTTAGTCTTTGTTTAATTTTATAAACTAGTAAAAGGGATTAATCTACAGTTCACCTTTATTTGCAATTATTTCTTGTAAGCTTACATCACACTAGAGCCTTACATTGGGTTACGTCCGACATTTTTCTTTCGCTGCATATCCCACGAAATGCTTCCCGTTATAGTCCAGCGGTTGAATAATGATGATTCGTTCGTTCAAAACAGAGAAACACAATTAGACAATGCATAGAATAGAAGATCATAAGATACATCAAGTAACAAAAGTTACAAAAACGTAACAAACCTTAATGTTACGTGTGACTGTGAGATATATGCATGTACATGTAATTCAAGTAACGTATCATTGTAAATTTATGTGCAATTGATTACCGAAATTAAAAGAGCTTGGAATTACTCTTCTCTCAACAATTAGATACATTGTACTTCTTTGTTACTTATAAGTGTGGAACCTAGCGTTAGAACCGGGCTACATTAAACTGAGATAGAGGGAAGAGAGAGAGAGACGAGAGAGTGTGGTCAATGTGTGTATCAGTTGCAATCTGGTAACAATCAGAAGAATCACAGTAGAAACCTCACTGACCCTGTATCATACCCGAATAGCTCACGTCCACTGAGGCATGTGTGTGTGTGGTGTGTGCTGTGTTGGTGGTTTGTGTGTGGGTGTGTGTGCTAGTGTGGTCGAGTGAGAAGAGAAGAGAAAAAAGAATGGGAGGAGAGTGAAACAGAGACAGATCAAGATTTTCTCTGTCTTCCTGCTCACGAGAGAAAACGGAAATCATATGAACGCAAATAAATAAAATTTTAAAAAATCGATTAATTTGTCGTCACCTCCCCTACACCTATCAACCAGCTGACGTGTCCGCTACAAGCCATACAGCTTGGGAAATAATTATTAGACCAAATCGTATGGGAGCTTTATAGGAGGAAGAGGTTTAAACATTATTTCCCCAAGTTGTATCTCTTATCGAACAACAGTGGTGTGGACATTACTCTGTTAAAAGTTCGAGTAGGGAAGAAACATGGAGTCTGCTAGGTGGCGAGCTATCATTATGTTCTTTGTAGGTTCATTGTATCTTTATTTCGACAGCATTAATCAAGTGAATACTCATAGAACAACAAAGGATCCCAATCACCGCTTTTCCAGCGATTCTCTCTTCTCCTTTGTTCCACATAAGGACACGGAAACTAAATCAAAACACTTTGAAATGGCCACCCTCACCGAAGTTAAGAAAGAGATCATTAAGGTCCCTCTGAGCTGGAGGGATCGCACTAAATGGGAATCGAAGCTAGATAAGCATGAGTATCCTTACCTGATCAATCCCAAGAGAAAGTGCAAGGATACTGGTCAGGGTTTCGAAACGCCGCGGAACATCACGCTGCTGATCTTGGTCAAATCAGCGCCTGGAAATTCCAAGTTGAGAGATGCGATCCGGAAGACATATATGCACAGGATTGAGAAGCGCCGCCTTTCATGTAAGGTACTGTTCCTACTCGGTGTTCCAAGAGAAGACGACGCCAAGGTGCAGGAGATTACCGAAGAAGCGCTGACCTATGGTGATATCCTGCAGGAAGACTTCACGGACTCGTACTTCAACCTCACCATCAAGCTCGTCATGGGGCTGAAATGGGCTTCCACCTTCTGCCCTAATGCCAACTTCATCATGTCGACGGACGACGACGTCATGATAGACATTGATTTCCTTCTCGAGGACCTCCAAACGATAATCCCCGAACATCGGGTCAACTTCGTTGTGGGTAAACAGCTTTTGAACGGTAAGCCATTAAGACATAAGGAAAGCAAGTGGTACATACCAAGTGACGTGTATCCACAGGACGAGTACCCTCCGTTTGCCTTAGGACATGGATATGTCATGTCTCAAGACATCAGCAAAAAGGCCTATCACATGTCACTGGAGTATGCTCCACCAGTCCCATGGGATGACGTATATTTTGGGATGCTCTTGAATAAAACTGGCGGGGTAAGGATATGGAAGAGGAATACATGGTATATGGAAAAGCGTACTGAACATAGAAAAGGGGAAATGGTCCCTCAGTTCGACTACTTGAAAATAGAGCTTTCAATAGAGGACATGTATAAAACATGGGAAGCGATCGAGTCTGCCGGCAAATGATGCTAAAATTTAAGTACGTCATGTACGTGTTCATGGTGTTAGTGTTCATTTGTTGCCCCTAATGTTGGAATCTTAACATTTTTTCAACTCGATATGGAGGATGTTGTTAGGAGGCCATGTCTAAGTGAGCGAATAAATGAAGACCTTAGGGTAAATTGGGTTAAGTGGGACTCTTGAGCATTTACGTAAGCATTACAAAAAAAAAAAAAATATAAAATACTCAATAAAGAAATCATATACCTCATTTTGAAGTTTATTTAGATATAAACGTTTTATAAATGTTTTGGTTACAATTTCCGCTAAATGAAGGTTAACATGGTTAAGATGACAGTTAATCATTACCACTCCACTGTCCCACTTACCCTGTCAAGTTGGGGTAAGTGGGACAGCAAAATACATGGAATAAAATGTGGTTTAAAAGTGAGAAACAAAGATCTCTGTCTTCATTGATACTGTTTATACATCTGGAATATCATTTCTAAGATATCATAAGAACTGCTTGCCAAATTATTTTCTCAAACATTGTCACGACTCATTATTCATGTTATTCTTTTTTCCTGTACTCATTTCAAGTGATGAAAAATACGTGTTTTTTTTTAACAAATCAAAGCTCAAGAGCACTTTTTAGATCTGTGATTCTGTAAACAAAGCAAGCATTTCCTTCGTCCTTTACCCACTTTTTGTATGAAAGTAAACAAAAGATACGGTATTTACAAAATATAGAACTTATTTCTTTCCCGTATTACAAATTTACACAAACTAAAGTTTTAAAGTCTGCATAATTCTACAATATCAGTGCCCCGTTTAATAAAACCCATGGGACACTTGAAAATTTACCTAAGCATTATTTATTTAAAAAAAAAAAAAAAAAATTAAAGCAATTATATATCTCATTTTGAAGTTTATTCAGATATAAACGTTTCAGAAATGTTTTGGTTAAAAGTTCCTCCAAATGAAGGTCAAAGTTACAATATTAATCATTACTACTCAATTGTTCAACTTACCCCCGGCCGTCAAATTGGGGTAAGTGGGTACATGCAGTGAACTGTGATATAAAAAGTGCGGAGTGAAGATCTGTCTTCGCAAACTTTATTTATACATTAAAATACTATTGAAATTGGTGCTTCCCACTTACCCCAAGCATGTGGGGTAAGTGGGACAGTTAACTAAAACAATTGCTTAAGTCTTTTGTTTAAATCTTTTTTTTTTTCATTTTATATTATTTGCTAGTTTAAAATTTATTTTGTGAACAATTTCAGTGCCACGTTACCCCTTAAACAAAAGGGATCTGGGAAACAAAAAGACAAGTTTGCATACGTGTGTCTTTTCAAAATTAGCTAGGTGGCAATCGTTTATGTCAAAACGTGAGATGTTATTTTAAATTACCATTTAAACATTCAGTGATATCTTGGTAAATCAAATCCTTATTCAGGAAAGATTATTAATGTGTGTGTGCGTGGGTGTGTGTGTGTGTGTTCAAGAATGCGTGTGTGTGGGGTGGGGGCGGTGCGAGTGGGCGCGTGCGCATGTGTTTATGTGTATAGGTGCGTGTACGTATGGGATGCGTGTGGGAGAGGGGGTAGGTGTGGAGGTTTTTCTGCGTTCACATAATTTTATTTCCCCCGCCACTTGCGCAAGTAAGATTTTGCAGTCATCTGAAGATTGTCTAATATTCAGTCATGCATGCATGGAAAGAGTGTAGGCCTAACAAAGCGTGATGAGAGAATACTCTATCAAGGCATAATCATAAAACCCAATATTAGATGTTCATACTTGAGTTCAAACTACTTCAAAAGGAGTGAATATATATTTTTTTTAATAAATGACTCTGTCTATTTAATGCAAAAGATTGTCAATTTCCGCAAGTCTAATATGGTGGCAATAAAAAACTACTCAGTAGAATTCAAGGTCAATTAGGGGTTTGAGAGTTTGTGCAATCAAAATCAAGTATCTCATTTAGATTTTAATAATTTCTTATTTGTCATATTTATCTGTCTTATTTCCAAAGTAACGTTATGGCTTTTCAAATGAATTTTATTTAACAGGTTATCAACAAATAATAATTGAATTATTCAAAAAGGAAAAAAAAACCTAGAGACAAGAAGAAAGGGCGTATAATTTCATATCACAGAAACTAAAATGAATTCCGTACGTACAGATGAACCTGAGAGAAAGAGAGGAAATACATTATTATAGCTTTTTGGATTTTAATCAAATATCTTAAGAGGCATCCGCTATCCTTTATACTGTAAGATATCAAATATACCCACCCCCCCCCCCAAAAAAAAAAAAAAAAAAAAAATGTATATATATATATATATATATATAAAATATATAAAAAATAAATAAATAAATAAAAAATAAACAAATAAATAACGTGAGGTTATGTTACCATTGGTATTACACCAAAATATTACCCAGTGGATGTATAAACAATACAAATGCCGTTTTAGAACTCCACAGCGCATGAAAATTATTGAATCGAGTCGCAATCGCATCAAACCTGACACTCTCATTGAAACAAATGGTGACAAAACATTGATTTTTGAATAAAAGGATATACGTCAATGTACGTCGAGACGTTAAAGTTGAGCATCAGCGCAATAATTTATGAACACGCGCTGATGAATGTCGCTATAGCATGCATTTCTCCAGGATTTCATCATCGGTAATTTCGGAATTTTAGTCACAGCCGGCAGAAGTGTCATTCACGGTAATTGTAGGGCTTTAATATTTTTATTAGCAACTTGGTTTTTGTCATTTGTGACGAAGTAAATTTATTCGCAATATTCTGCCATGTCAGTTTATTTCTCATATAAATGTGGATCAAACTGTGAGTTTACGTATAGGCTTTTCTTCATGTAATATACAGTTGGAGCATCCATATGAAACTGAAGAGGGGCAATTGTATTCTAACATGTTACATACAGCTTTCGGAATTTTTGCTAATGTTTGTTCAGTTATACATGTAATCTTAATAATTATGCGTTCTTTGTTATTTATTTTAATTTATTTATTTATCATTTATTATTATTTATTGTTTTTATTCATTTATGATTTATTTATTCTTTGGTGGGGTCAGACCTGATAGAAAGGGCAGAACGCCCGTAAGCGTGATTATGACGTAACGACGCCCTCTTTACTTTCTACGGGATCCACTATATGTAGTATATAATTCTTATTTCGGGGGGGGTGGGATGTAGTGATAGGGACAGGGAAGGCGAAAGGGGCAGTGTCAAGGCAAATTGTTATTAGTAAACAGGTCATTGTATTATGCGAATGATACAATTTTGAATCTAGTGTTTGCGAACATAGATTTAACTGGGATTTTATATTGATGTAGGGCCTACACAGGAATTTGTTAAAAAAAAATAAAAAAATAAATAATAATAATAATAATATGTATAATAATTATATATATAAAATAAATGAAAATAACCCTTTGATCAGTAACCAGTATTTGCTGTTTTTTTTTTGTTTTTTTGGGGGGAGGGGGTAATTTTCTCTCTCTCTCTCTTAATATTGTCACTCCAAGACGGTGCTTGGCACACATTGACTAGTCATTTCATAAAAATATTATTAAAAACAATTACATGTATTTGATTTTTCAGTTCAATATAATTTCATCTGTTTTATATTTAAACATAGAAAACTATTGGACAACAGAGATACAAGAATCTAGTGTTGTATACCTGTAAACACAACTATAATAATAGCTGTTTATTCATTACTTTTTTTCTTCGTAGGTTATTCAGAGGTTATTATGATTTGTATAATAAGAATGCCTATATTAAAGAACAACATGCATATGAAGAAGTTTATTTCCAAAGGGTTAGGTCCAACTTTTAGGCACATTCTGAGAAAATTAAGGTTTTTTTTTTAATTCACCTAATGATATTGCATATTTTTAAATGCATTAACTTAAAGGAGCAGAAAATCTGGTGATAATATGGTATTTCATACAATAAAATACAAGAAAGATGGGGCATGAAGACATCATCAGCTTGCTCAATTGAAAATATGCCAAACTGTGTTCCCAAAAAATTCAAAACCTAAAGAATTCAATCAAACTTTGCTATTTCTCATCCAATTTTGATAAATTTTCAATTGTTGTGCCTTAATAAGATTTTCTTATTTTGTCTAAACGCTACAAACTCCAGCTGGAGGAGACCTTTATGGGAATATAAATCACATTTAGAAAAAATCTGGCGGTCTCCATTAGAAAAAAACCTTTTAATTTCTCTTTTTTTTTTTTTTAGCCTAACCCGTTTGGAAATAAACTGATCGGGCCTTCTATGCGTGTTGTGTGTATGTCTGTAAGATAAGGACCTATAGATGTTCAACTTCCGGCAGAAAGTGTGAAATTTGGCACATAGGAGTATTTTTGGAACGCTGATTTCAAAAAATTGCGGCCCAAGGCGATCCGACACTCGATCGGCGGCCCATTTTGAAATCCTAAGATGGCCACCATGAAAACAATGAAACTGCCTAACTTGAGTTCTAAGTGGCATATGCACTGAAATTTGGTAGCAAGATGTAATTTTGACATTCTGAATTCAAATATTGCCCGGCCCCAATCGATCGACCACTCCAGTCGGCCGCCATCTTGAATTCCAAGATGGCCGCCATGAAAATCATTGATAAGCCTAACTTGAGTTGTAATTGACGTTAGGTGGTCCTGAATTTGGTACAACCAGATGTATTTTGACATCTGAATTCTAAATATTCACGGCCCCCATTGTCGACCATTCTCTGCTCGGCCGCCACTTGGAATTCCAAAATGGCCGCTGAAAATCACTGAACTATGCCTACTTGGGTTATAAATGACAATATGGTACTGAAAAATTGGTAAAAAAAGATATATTTTTGACATTCTGAATTCAATATTTGCCGCCCCATCGAACTGATCACTCAGTCGCCGCCACTTTGGAATTTCCAAAATGGCCGCCAGTAAATCATGGGGATTGCTAACTGAGTTCTAAATGACATGTGTATGAATTTGGTATGCCAATGGTATTTTAAAGCATCTGAATTCAAAATATCGCCAGCCCAATCGATTCAAACTACTCAGTTGGCCGCCATCTTGAATCAAAGATGGCCGTCATGAAAATCAAATGATATGCCTAAACTTGAGTTATAAATGAATTATGGCACTTAATTTAAGTACACAATGGTATTAACATCTGAGTTCAAAATATCGCCGCATCAAAATCACTCGAACACTCAGTCGGCGCCATTTTGAATCTAAAATGGCTGCCATTGAAATCATGGAATATGCCTAACTTGAGTTATAATGACATGTTGTATGAAATTTGGAAAACATTGGTATTTTGACATCCTGAATTATTCGGCGGCAACAGTCAATATTTGTCAAACCACTCAGGCAGCCGCCAAGAAAATAATTGATATGCCTACTTGAGTCTAAATGACATGTGATACTGAATGGTTTATTTTTTTCCTCCTGAATTCAGATGTCGCTGCCCATCCATCCGACCAGTCAGTCGTCGGCTTTTGAATTCCAAGTGGCCACGCATGAAAATCATGGAAAATGCCCTGACTTGCATCTAAATGATATGCGGCAGCGGAAAAAATGGTATACATTGGTATTTTGACATTCTTTAAGTTAAAAAATTGTTGATCCTTGTGATCTACACATGGTCCCCATCATGATGCCCCCATCTAAAATTTGAAGATGGTCGGCTTGACAAATCATTGAAAATTGCTTATTGAGTCTTATTGTCCTTTGGAATTGATTTTGTAACAATTGTACTTTCTTTTTTTAATTTTACCTGTCGTACAAGAGTGATTTCAGATGGCACTCATTATTGAGAGTTTCAAGGCCCTTCTGCCTTTCCACTTGACTTTGAATAATTTTTCCCATAATTCCATGTATATGGAAATCCTAATCCCTTTCTTTGGACATTTTCTGTCTGTAAAATTGCAATAAACTCATCTTTTGTTACTTTTTTAAATTTCCAACCATGTCTCATCCTACTACTATCCTAAACTTAAGTCTGTTGAGCCTAATCGATGTGATTGGCTTAAAATAACAGACGATATAAAAGATAAAAATTTGTAATTTCTAAACAAAGCAACGAGAAGTAATGGGCCGAAGGACACTTCATATTTGAGGGGTTGCGCGCACCTCAAGTGCTTGCTTTTTGCCTTCAACCAGAATTGGGTAATGCGGATTTTTTGGTAATATTTTACCCACTGCAGAGTAGCAACTCCATAGTAAAAAGTTGTAATAGAAAGTTCTTAACTATGAGAAAGAAGAAAAATCATGAGTGGCCTAGCTACCTTTAGTCTTTAAAAATGGTAGGAGGGCTGATACTGGTACATGTGTGTGTTAAACTGACAAGCTAATTTTAGATGAGCCTACATACACTGTCCGTCTAAAGGTGGAATATTTTTTTGGCCACTATAGCGACATGATTTTGCTCTGACTTTAATTTCTTGGAATATGTTTGTCCTGCTTTTCTTTTTGGACCTGGCTATATCTTGGACATTCTCAACCATTCGTGGACCTTTTTCCAAAAGTTTTGTCAACCGCCCGTGAATGCCTATTTTTGTCTATTTTTTTCTCTTCATTTTGGGCGTCCTTTCTTGTTTTCCCAGCCGATCAAGCCCCCTCAGCCCTAACCCCAGAAACGCGATGAGTGTACTGTTTTATATGTTCTTTAAGTTAGAATCTATATTTCTGGGGACAGGCTAGGTCTCTTGTCTAGGGGAGGGGTTGAAAGTAAAAACGAGAATTTGGTGAAATTCGAATATTTTATTCCTCTTTATGCTGAAACAAAAGAAATGAAAAACGCACCTTAACCCTAAATATCATCATTTTCACCTTTAAAATTTTGTTTAGCGCTTGAATGGACAAGGCGTAAATAGTCATTATTTATAATATTTTATTTTGGATTTATGTTTGGGTTGAGATTTTACAATAACAATTTAGCGAAGATAGAAATTTCCATGGTGTAAAATGATAAAATGAATGTTGAACCCACCAAAATAATTTTGACCCTCCCCTAGACAAAAGAGTCCAGCACTGTAACTAAATATAGATTTAATCTAAAGAACAATAACAAATCTCCTCCTCAGAACGTGTTTCCTTGGGTAGGACTGAGGGGCCTTTGGTGGTATGTGAACAAAAAAGGGGCCCAAAATAAGAAAATGACAAAGAAATGGCCATCTTCTGGGGTACAAACTTTTTTGAAGAAAAATCCCCGGGAAGGGTTTGTGGAACGTCAAATATACCCAGGAATCCAAAAAGTGAAAGCGGTGACAAACACTTCAAGAAATTAATAACGGAGCACATAATGTCGGCTTGAGCCAGAAAAAAAAAATTATCCAACCTTTTATGACGAAACAGTGATATGCTCATGTTTATAACATGACTGTGAATATAATATTGGCCCAATTTAAAAGCAGCATTGCAATAGTTGAAAATCTGTAAAGCCTGTCATGAGTTGTTATGAGAGTCTCCGTGAGGACAAAAAAAAATCATAGACATGAACATATTCCTTTTTTCTCATGAGACGTGCAGAAACTGCATGAAGAATGTCGCGGAGACTAATGAACTTCTCTGAGACCGCTCCGTCATATTGTCTTGAATCTTTTTCTCAAATGCTCAAATCCATTTCATGGCAAGTGAGATACACCATCAGTGTTTTTAATTTTCAATGTACTTGGTATTTTCCTATGATTTCCCATGGCAGATACTGTGGACTGGTGGTGGTCAGATTTCGCTATGAGTTGGCAATGATTTGTGTTCAGGATTTCAAAAATACTATTGGTAATAATAATTAATAATAATATTAAGCATTTTATAAAAATGCGCCGCAGGGCGCTAACAACCCACTTGCCGCTGCCGCCGGGCAAGTGAAAAACCACTCGGCGGCAAGTAAAGATCAAATCAATTGCCCGATCGGGCAGCCATGATTTGAGAGGAATGTATATATATGTGCAACATTTCGACCTAAAAAACACAATAAAAAATGAATCAGACAAAAATACACACACAAAAAATGCCTAAATATTCCTGAATGCAATCCCTTCGCTATATGCTGCATAGGTCTAAAACAAAGAAGAATGAAAAGAAAATCTGGGCAGTGTCTTTTTCTGTGGCAAAAGCAAACCAAATTTAGCTTGCCGCGACAGGGCAAGCGAAAAATAAAATTTTTGTAGAGGCCTTCGCCGTCTATCTAGTAAAACTATTCAGAGGCGCAGCTATATTATTACCGGCTATAGCTATAGCTGCCCTAATAAAGGGCGCTTTAGGCATTTCGAGAAATTCTTTTCTACCGGTACCCATTTACCTCACTTGGGTCAAGTACGCAAATTTGCAGGTTGACACCTTGCCGAAGGATGCTAAGTGGTATGGACGGGATTCGAAACCGCGTACCTTTTGATCGTAAGTCTGCTGACTTATCCACTTCGACCACACCACTCCCACTAATGTATAACCAATGTAGTGTGACATGTCATTTTGACTCAAATTTATGCATTTTCAATGATTTCAAAAGGCGGCCATTTTGGAATTCCAAATGGCGCAGACAGAGTGGTCAGAATTTCTAATATGCAAGATAGTATTTAAATTCAAAGTATCAAAAAATACATATTGTACGAAATTTCATACCATTAATTCATAACTCAGTTAGGCACGTTCCTTGGTTTTCAATGCGGCCTATTGGGAATTCAAGATGGCGGCCAACGCGAGTGTCCGAAGCGGTTTGGGGCTGGTAATATTTGAATTCAGGATGTCAAAATACCATTGTGTTAACAATTTGAAGTGCCAATGTCATTTATAACTCAAGTTAGGCATATCCATTGATTTTCATGGCGGCCAATCTTGGAATTCAAGATGGCCGCCGACTGAGTGTCGAAGTCGATTGGGGCGGTAATATTGAAACTCATACAGAATGTCAAAATACATTGTTGTACCAAATTTGAAGTGCCACATGTCGATTTATAACTCAAGTTTAGGCATGTCATTGATTTTTCATGGCCGAGCCATCTTGGAAATTCAAGATGGCCGCCGACTGAGTGTCAAATCGATTGGGGCCAGAAATATTTGAGCTCAGAATGTCAGAATACCTTTAAGTACCAAATTTGAGTGCCTATGTCATTTAAATAACTCAGTTAGGCATATTCCATGATTTCAAAATGGGCGGCCATTTTGGAAATTCAGATGGGGCCACGAGTGTGGCGGATCGGTTGGGGCCGCAATATTTTGAATTCAGGATGATCAAATACCATTGTGGGTACGCAAATTTAGTGCCACATGTCAATTAGAACTCAAGTTAGGATATCACTAATTTTCATGCGGCCATCTTGGATTCAAGATGGGCTGCCGACTAAGTGTGGTATATCGACTGGAGTCGGCAATGTTTTTCGAATTCAGAGATGTCATACATTGGTGGGCACAAATTTGAGTGGCCATATGTCATTAGAGCTTAAGTAAGGCATTCCAATGATTTTTCATGGCGGCCATTTTGGATTTCAAAATGGCCGCCGTTCGAAGTGGTCGGATCGCTTGGGCCGGCAAAATTTTTTGAAATCAGCGCCCAAATCCCAACAATGCCAAATTTCATACTTGTCTGCCGAGTGACACTAGGCCATTTTTTTGGTCCTTATCTTACAGACTATGTGGGGGTGTGCCTGTGAGAGTGCTGTGTGTTTGGTGTTGCAGCTGCGCAACGTCTGTTTCAATTTGTTTGTGAGGAATCACTTCTACACCAAGTTCCGACATTAAAAAAATAGAAATTATATACCACACATATGGCATCAAGCATTGCCAGTAGTTTCCAATATCTTATTTCGCAGCAAAACGGGTTAGGTAAGAGTTTATTTCCCAAAAGGGGTTTCTAAAAAAAATGACAATTTTGAAAATGAAAAAAAAAAAAAAAAAGTAAAACCAGCAGATTTTTTCTAAATGTGAATTTTAATTCCATGTTGGGTATTATGTTATGTTAAGTTTATTAAATTTAGAAACATGCAATATAGGTAAATTCCCAAAAAATCTTATATCCTCAGAATTGCTAAAAGTGGACTTGGGGAATTTCAAGTTTTCCATGGTGCTATCTTCTAAAGATACTAAAAGTATATTTAGGCAAATAACTCAAATTTAGTGAAAAATGGACCTAACCCGTTTGGAACATGCTTTTCATATATTCACAAAGCGTCGTAAATTATGTCTAATATCTTATATCTACAAGAAAAGGGAATTAACATTTATCATTTCTTTCTAAATAACCGAGTGATGCGGAAGGACATGATAATAAATTCGAGTTTAATGACAATGTATATCATAGGCAAATAGGGTAGAGTTAACATCGAATGAGATTTTTTTAGAAATGTAGGAGAAAAATACCAAACACTATCGGGTTGTGTAATCTTCATAACTATAAAACATAGTTTCCACTTGTAAACATGTTTTGGGGGCTACAGTCATTACCGTATTGATGGGGAAAAAAGATGTCGATAGAATCAATCACTTCCTTGCTTGAATGGTCATGGCTTTCCTTTAAAAAAAAAGTTCGAGAAAGCTTATTACACTTGATAGTACATGCAATGTAAAAAAATTGATATGATCAAAAGTAAAACAAAGAGATTGGAATTAAACTCTCATCTCCCCGAGGGAAAATGATTATAGGTCTAGCTTTTTGTTTTTGACAAGTGGAACATCAGGGGCATTATGAATAATTTTCTGTCACCTCCAAAAAACAAACAAACTAATAAACAAAACAAAACAAAACAAAATCGGGGGGGGCATGACCCGTCACCCATGCAAGCACAGGATTAGTTCCTAAGAACATATAAGACATATCTTTTTCGTGAATGTTTTTGTTTTGTTTTGTATCATTGAGTACATCAACGGAACTTTGCACAAACCTTGGCATTTCAATCGATTTAGGGATCATCAAGATCTTAAGCTCTAACAATTCAAACTGAAATTCGATGCCGCTACCATCCATCTGCTGCTTGTAAACCTTGTCAAAATATTCATTTTGAGCCACGGTAAACTCGTCTTTCCAACCGCCCAACTTTACCTGCCAATGAAATAAGAGGATTTTGAGATGGGTTTGGCACAGAACCTGTACGACTGTATTCAATGTGTGTTGCTTCTCAAAAAAGCGCATGTTTGGGCAGCAGAAGTGTTAAAGTCCTTTCATAAAACACTGTCAAATAGGTACGTTGGCATGCAAGCATTAGTTCTTAAAAAAAAAAATACATTTAGACTTTTGAAACATATTAAGTGTAACTTGAGTTTTTTTTAAATATATATAAATAATTATATTACATACAGTGCGACCCAGAAAAAAATAACCCGAGATTGATGATGTTTTATCATAATTAATCTTAAAGATTGAATTCTGATATTAAAATCAAATATATCTCGGTTTCGTTTTTTCTGGGTCGCACTGTATATTCACATCTTAATGATTTTGAATAAATAACAAAGCGTTATTGGTTTCTAGCAATAATTATTTAAAGCTAATCTAGTGTTGTAGTCATAAATTGAATTGTGGAAGAAACTGTCTCAAAGTGATGGAAAGGTTGATAAAAATGTATCTGAAATGGTTTATTGATGTGAGGATTTTGGAATCAAGAAACTTATAGAAAATCCAAATTATGTTAAGAGTAAATGCACTGGACACAAAACATGTGCTCGCATGTTCGGGCGGCCGAACATAATAGCAAAAGAAAGACTGAAGATTAAAACAAATTGCATCCCCAAAAAGCAAATAATAAATAATAAATAGATAAACGTATTTTTTTTTTTTTTTTTTTACCATGAACTAACCTTCTGGTTGGTGTTGCATAAAACTTTTTGCTAACTAAACGGGCAGAGTTTTCTCGGGTAAAAATCTCAGCTTATGTAGACTATTTCTTAGGTTTTTCAAACCTGAGTTTTAAAAACTCCCTAAAAATTTATATGGCATTAATACTTTTGGAAATCTCCTGGTATGTTTTTATGCAATGGAAAAGAAACAGTAACAAATCCAGAACAATATTGTAAGCCAGGAGTTTTCGGACTTTACCGAGTTTTTCAGAATTTTAACCGGAAAAAACTCGCCGGTTTAGAAAAGTTTTTATGCAGAACGGGGTCCAGGTGTATAATCATAAGGCCCTGAAAATTCTAGAAGTACTCGAAGTGCCTGACATGATTACACACCAATATTAGTTTTTTTTTATTTGCCCGAAATGAACTGGCAATTTGAAATTCAAGATATTTTCGCTAAGAATCTTCAATAATCTTTAAGTAGCCGGGAAGAAAAGACAAGTCAATCATTCATGTGCTAATATTTAAAAAAACAAAATCGTTTTATTACATAAGATAAGGATGTACCCCAACAGCCTGGTGAATAGTTTTTCCCTCATCAAACTTTCTTATCTTCGATGTCTTGATAAGTCTTCTTCATACCTTTCAGCTCCGTCAACTCAAACCATCTTAGCCAGCTTTTCCTCTGAGAGAGGGCGCTCCAAGAAATCTGCAACTCCTTTTAATGCTGCCCTCAATCCTGATAAATTGTTAATGTCCAATATTTATTTAACATTATGGGGCCTTTTATTTGTGTCGACTAGCAGCCTTAAAGAGGTTGACATGTATAAGAATGGATTGATTGATTGAATTGATTAGGGTTTTAACGACACTACCAACACAATGTGTGCATATAAGTGTCAAACTAGATAATTACTTTAATGCCGTATACTGAAGTTATTGGGTGGCTACTTCCCGGGAAAAAATTCCTACTCTTTTCGAATAGGAAAGCAGGTTCTTTAAACGGCAAGTGGGGTTGCTGCTCCACACCGGACCGACGGCTTTAAGGTCACCTCCGAAAGACTATTGTAGAATGGAGGAATTTGACAAAAAAATCAAATAAATAATAGTGCCTTCGTTCCACGCGTGACACCCATTGATGCTCATCAGTGGTGACGCATCGTACTGGTTAAAGGCTGAAGACGAGCCATATCAATTTCTCATTCAGCCTGTGGAGCCTATACGAAAGCATTGAGCGTCACGCGTGAAAGAAACAAGCATTTTTAAAGCTACCTCGCTGAGGTCGCACGTCGATAATTCAAAAAACTTTCTAATGATAGTTGTGTTTATACCTTCAAAAGGCAACAATGCAGACGCGCCCAAAATGCCAGCATTTACCAGGCAATTGGTAATCCAGGTACGAATAAGTTAACACTATATAGCGCTTAGAAACCACCAAGGTGTACATGGGTCATGTATCGCGTTTGCGCTAATTTTTGATATGATGATGGCAAGTAAGCGGACGCCGCATGACGTCACAACAATTAAAAATAATCGCGACCATCTGTAAACGTAATCTAGCCGTATTGTTCCCAGAACCAAGGCAAAAAAGCGCTGTATAAAATGTAATTATTATTTAACTATATTATTAATAGGCAAACCATTACTGATACAAAATCATCTTCAACGAATGATATGGAATGTGTTTGATGAGGCCAAGTATTATTAAGTTGGTAAAGATGTAATTATGTTACCCGCTTTCATATCCGCGGAAAATTCCTAGTTTTAAGACACGGCTAATTTTTTTTTTAAAATGTGACATTGTCTCATTGTACCGTTCAATTCAATCAGAGCCACCCTCATAATCGTTCAAAACTTGATTTTGGATTCACGCGGACGCGTAAAATCAAGCTAACCAAATGCACCTTGTATCCGACTGGAGCACCCTACCGCAGTGTATGACTGATCAGTAAACATGAGGTCAGTTTTATATTTTTAAAAAAAATCTTCTCAGTTAGTTCCAGCAACCTTTTTTCCCTTCAAAAAGTCTTTTAATAAAGGCCACTTACTTGTTTCTCTTGACATGTCCAATGGCGCATTTTGAGAGTTATTTAAGTTATAGGGCATTCTTTCAGACTTAGATCA
>CALNVZ010003426.1:134596-246702 GCA_940671915.1 Paracentrotus lividus | reverse complement strand
TTTTAAATCCGCGAGGTACAAAACTCTGAAAATCCAATTTTTGGTCCCTCCTCTAATGAAAGTCTGGACCTACGCAAGTATGTGTGTGGGTGTGTGCGTGTGTGTGGGTTTTCTGAAAGCCTCATAAAAAAATAATAAAAAAGAAAGAAGAAAAAGGAAGGAAGAAAGAACAGAAATGGGATGACTTACTTTTGTCTGAAAGAAAGTACGGGATGAATCCTTTCCACCCTTCCATCCAGTCGGGAAGAGATGGACCGACGAACTTGAAATATGAGACAGATACATCTTTTGGGTTCCGAGAAAAATAGATGACCTAATCAAATCAAATCAAATCAAACAAAGTTGAAATGTGGAAGGCGTCGTGAGAGAGGCACTTTCTAATAAGAAGAGGTTTTAAAATTCAGATACCCTCTCACAGGGGCGTTCGAATCCAAACTTTTCGAAAGGTGGTTTGATAGGCCTATATTTTTTTTCCTATGGGGTAAGAGGGGGGAAATGTCTACATTTTTTTTATATTCGCTTTTATCACTACCAAATGAGTCAGAAAAAAATAGACAGCTAGACAAATGTCAATAAAAAGAAAACCAATGTATAAACCCCAAATTATTATACATATTCCAAAAGAGTAACTCTTCCCGCATCTTTTGGTTCCAAGTTTGTGTTTTATTTCTTTACGCTTGGATGAACACGGCGCATTGTTTGCGAACATGTAAATTTCGAATTGTGCAAATGTGGGAGTAAAATAAAAAGAAAAAAAGGCTATAAAAAAAAGCAACTCCATCCTGATTAAAATAGCATAACTTTTTAACGAATATGTATTGCGCTAAATAACTTGGCAGGGATTTTGTTACACATATCAACTACATTTTGTGTGAAAATGAGATAAATCTTTAGAGTCAGGCATGGGGGAGCACACGTCAAAGACAAAATAATCACTTTTCAAAAGTATTAATAGGCCTATTTATGTCTGTCAGTGACAATTTACTATTTGATGAGTACTAATTCGTGGATTACTTGACGAAACAATCTGATTTTTACACAGTATCTGGTCGATAACTGTAACAACAACCTTGCCAAGTTATTCGGCTAAAACAAATTTCCTTAAAAAGTTATACTACTTCATTCAGGATTGAGTTGCTTTTTGTCCGCTGTTGTTGTTTCAATCTTATGCCCACTCTTGCACAATTCACAATTTACATGTTCGCAAATAATGCGCCGTGTTCATCCAAACGTAAAGATATAAAACACAAACCTGGAACCAAAAGCTGCGGGAGAAGTTTCTCTTTCAGAGTATGTATAATAATTTGGGGTTCAATGGTTGATTTTCTTTTATTGACATTTTCTAGGTGTCTAGTTTTTTCTGACTCACTCGGTATATTGATTATTCACATAGAATTGATGATATAAGAGGGTCACGACCTTAGAACATGTGGAATAGGTAGATAACATCAACATTTCCTCTTTTTCATGTCCGTCAAAATATATTTACCTTACAATCGTGCCTCATAAATGTTACATGTCTCTAGGGTAAAATGTGGCACAGAAAAATCAACTCCATCGTGGCACAAATATGGCACACGTCTGTGTATTGAAATATTTTGAGCGGCGATTTTAACCTTGTTTTTAGAGGGTAGCCACTACGTGTATGTGTTGATTGAGATTATTTTGTGATTTGTTATTAACTATTTTGTTAAAGATATCTAACATAATTATGAAATTGAATAAATTAAACGAATTGAAAATTACTATGCTCACTTTCGATTCCTTGACCTGCTCTGGAGTAAACTCCTCTAAGATATGAGCAGCCATGATTCGCGGTGATGACCACTTTGCCATTATCTCATGGCCAGGCTTGCCCCAATCATCGCCGTCGTGAGATAATGCGAGGTCGAGGCCAATGACCATACGGGAACGATCAATTTTCTCCAAATCGACGTCGTTCATGATGAGGTAGACGACTTCATAAATCCAGTGCGTCCCTGCAACAATATTCCAAACAAAAATACCATATGCATCAATCATAATACTAATACCAATAACATTCCTGATATTAAAATGAAAACGATATTATGATAATAAATATGATACAAATAATATTATTGACAAAGTTTATGATAAAAAGATTATTGATATTGATATTTCCAAGCAAAAATGGTTACGTTCATGTATACAGTCTGTATGGGGGAAAGAATGGTAAAACCAGGGGAAATAAATTAGGTGTGCGGTACCCGATTTAGTTAGTCTTTAGTATTCCTGTGGTACATGTAGGTCCTGTGGTATACTTCTGCGGTACCCATATTCTACATGTTAGTACAACAGAAATTACCACAGGAATGACAAAATATGGGACACGTTCTGTGGCGGGCAGACGGTTCATCACTGTGTAGTATTCATGTGGTACTTCTGTGGTAACCATGGTGGTACCCCTGTACCAAACAGTATGCTGGGACTCAATACTCTCTAATATCAATTAGAACTGAATTTTCAGGCCACCCCATCCCCTTAAAAACGAACAAAATAATAATAATCATATCTTTAAAAAAATCCAATGCCTGATACTATAATCACACAAATATTACCTGACTTTGGGTAGGTGACCAGGTAGACATCATCAGGCCTCGTTTCCCATTTCTTCAACGCTTCCAGAACCTCCGGTGGTTGGACGCCCATCAACGTAACTCCTTTATGCTCATGTGTCGTGCTAAATATATCATTGGCTGACCCCTCCTGCGCTGCATATGACTCTGTTGGTGAACTCTCTCCCACTTTCGCAGAAGCCATATTATTTCCTTGTCAAGGATCTCTCTCCGATTAACACCTTTCTTTGTAGCAGAAATGATCTAGCAACTAGTGATATTTGTAATTGCTTGCAAACGCTCAGTGACGCAATTATAAAAAAAAAAAATAGAAAGGTGGTCTTTTGCGTTTTCCCTATGAAAGTAACCGAGACACGATTTTTTTTTAGCTTGACAGGATTTGCGTATGACGTTTAAGGTACGGATGAGCTATTCAATTACAATCCCATGAACTGCAATAACTAAATACACCACAATAATTCAGCAGGTCATGATATTCCACTATTGTGAAGTTCCGACCTGCCTGATCGTTTATAAAGGCGACGCGACGCAATGGAAATTCTTCTATTATGTGTACAGAGTTTCAGGTATGACCCAGAGGAATTGTTGTTGAACTTTGTAAACAACCGTCATGATATGTGTATAATGTGTATAATTATTGATATACGAGTTACTTACTGAACGGCTTCTCGACCTCAATCTCTAAAGGCCTCTATACTGGTTATTGTATGTTTTTCGCTATACCCTATAATCCAGCCGTATCTTGATTTGATAGTAATATGACTGTGCTCATTATTATCAGACTTTGATCTTCTCATTATCATACATATTCCAACCAGAACTAGAGATACAGAGATTTTTTACAGAGAAAATAAAATCTTAAATCTCTCAATAATTCAATCCAATTCAATTAATCTTTATTAGTCTACAAATGGAAATTCTTCTTGTTTACATGCAAAGTACAAATATATAATATTGATAAACAAATATGCAATAAGATTTAAAAAAAACACAAGTATACATGGCCGTGTGTCATGAATTGGGTGCAAAACGCGTTACATGTCCAAACATTTGTAGAATTGTACATTGTCACAAACAAACATCTCTAGTTTCTTAATGGTAAGTCAAACATGTATAAAAGTATATATATTGAAAGCTGAGATGGTAAGGAAGATTATTAACATATATTTTTGCCTGTACAGGGTGTGTGATTAAAGATATACATGTTGTTACAAGAATTTTTTTTTTGAAATGTTCACAATTTCAATGGCGAGTAATTTCCTACTAACTGTTTGCATGAAATGAAATAAATCAACTTAGACTGTGTTAATAAGACCCTATGCTTCTAAAAAATATAAACTTGTAATACAAAATTATTCTTTCCAAACGCGCTACAGAGTGTATAAAAAGAAGAAAAATAGTTTTAAAATGGCAGAAATCCTTTCTTCTACATTTGAATTACCACTTGAACAAAGGTTTTTGCAAAAAATATGTTTCCACTCAATTGTGTATCTACGTACATGCAAAGAAAATGGGTGAAAAACACAATTATTGTTATAAAATGGCATGTTGCAATTTTGTATGCCTGTAATGCATTGTATATGAGCCGTGCATGTATGAAGTTCATTTTAATTGAGTAATAAATTGATTAAGTGATTCTTGAAAAATCAACTTCACATTTATTTGAAACTGGATAACTCACATTTATTTGAAACCGGATAAATTCCAAAAAGATTGGTATATCACTCAACCTATAAGACCGATTGGATACAAATATATAACGCAACAAAGAAAAAGAAAGTAGCAAAAATGGGAATTCCCTATGCATAACACATGCCTCCACCGTAGGATCCTCTCCTCCCTACTTTACCCCCACTCAAGTTATCTTTGTATTAAAACTATGAGCAGGACAAAGCTGAAATTTCACTGATATGTATCCTCATAAATTATCTACAATTTAAAACATTAAACAGCTCATAACTGTGCTTTCTTTTCATGCTTTGCGAAGATATGTGACAATTTTTCCTCCAAAATGTAACGCCTCCATCCTTTTACTATACCCCAATATGTGACGCATGACCACATAAATAATAAGTTGATAAATAGTACGACTGATAATGCATGGGACATATATGACAACGAATTTCATACTTTACAGTTTTGGTTTGAGAACAATGACCCGTATTCTCAAAAGCCGCCTAACTTTAAGCCTAGCTTACATCTGTGGTTTAACTATGGCCTGCTAAAAGTAAAAGGGAATAAATATGTCTATTTTGCATGTTCCTATCACCTTCACTGAATTCTGGAATTATGTTTTTAATTGTAAGGGAAACTTTTTTTTTACTTATCATTCCCAAGCAATTTTCAGTAGCTTCACTTCCAAAAATTATGATGAACTCAACATCTACTTTTAGGGATTGATTCCCTTTTAGCAGGCCATAGTTAAACCACACATTTAAGCCAGGCGTAAATTTAGGCGGCTTTTGAGAATACGGGCCATAAGGTTCGATATCTAGAGACATATAAATTTCTGTAACTTTGTATATCAAATGACATACAAATGCAAATTTGATTGTATCTTGATGTTGATTTTTTGCATAAATAAAGTTCAAATTCATGTTCAAGTTCAACCATGTATTTTCTCCTAAACACATTTTATGGTTCCCAGAAAAATGTACAGGGCTTGTTTTTAATACTTAACCAGTCAGTGCATACTTTTAATGCCGTATAAGTGACGGTATCCCCCCCCCCCAGAAAGAATATAAATTAGCCTCAATACCTCTTTCACCTGAGATACAGAGTTGTCGATTGTATAGTAAACATGTATGGCATATTTTGTTAAATGTTCAAGAACTGTTAAATAAACATACACATTACGCCTGTTTTAGATGAATCTCAACCCCCCCCTCCCCCTGTATGTGCCATGTTTGTGTTTTCAGTTTTCGAGGCATCTGCTATAAATGATTTTATATACGTGGGCAAGTCCACGCTATTTTGTAATGTAACAAACGGGACATTCAGAGACAAAACTTGACTTTTTTGATAAATCTTAAATTGAAATCCCAATCTCTAGGTATATTTTTGAAGAACCTTTTGAAGAACCTTCAACAAAATCATAAACAATAATTGAAATAACTCAATTCATTTTTAATTTATGATAATTTATTCGTTCGTAAACATATGAAAACGTGAACAATCAAAAAGGACAGTGTTATTTTATACCAAACACGCACAGTTCCACTACAGTGCACTAACGACCAGAAAGAATCTTACGGGAAATGTGTGTACTGGGTATAGACTCTCTCTACGTCTGACCGTCGATATCGCGATAACAATGCCCTGAATAAAGACCGTGTAAAAGGAGAGTGCAAGCTGTGCAGTCAGGATCGAAGTATTTTATCATGATATTTTTTTTTATGATATCAAAAACGCGGGGGAAAATATTGACCAATCACAAAGAAGTTAAAATCATTGGAAAGAGAAATTAATATATTTACTTCACTCAGCGTAACTAGGAAATCGATGCGCTGCTGAATTTTACAGAAAGCTTTTAGTGACTGCTGTTTGACCAAAATATCATTTTCACACAGAAAAACGACCCAAAAATGACTAAAATGGGAGATTTTAAAGCTCAAAACGCGAGGGTTAGGGGTAAAAAAATATTCTTCCCAAGGTTTTATCTTGTTTTATATACATTAACCCTCATAAAACCTGTGTAACTAAGTAAATGATCTTCTCGATTTTTTTTTATTCCAGTATATTCAACAAAACTCCCGTTTTTCGGGCATTCCTTCCATTGACAATCGGTGCGTGAAAATGGTTTTCCTAGAAAGAAGCCCCAACGTTTTCATATGACATGGGACCAGAAAAATTGTGTTCTTAAATTTTGAATTTGTTCACATGATACTAGGAATTTAAAGAGCAGATAAAAACCTGCATAGTCACAACCTCTTAACCATGTAATAAACATTATAAATACATATTTTTATGTCAATATAGCCTCCCGTTTTCTGGCAAGGTCAAGTTTTATAAAATATGACATGTAACACATTTGACACGTAACACACGGGACAATTATTCCCTGAAATATTTTCCATTAAATATTTGGTGTAGCCAAGGCGTAGCAACAAGTTGTGTAAAAAAAAAATCCCACTGATAAAACAAAAGAACCATTATACAACACATTACTTTAAAAACGAAATATTTTGTTTCATTACTTGAGATGGTAGGGCGAGTAATAAAACTTTATTATTTTACATCAGCTCTGTAACTTTTGTGAGACTACTTCTGAGACATGAATACTTTAATAATAAAAATATGGAAAGTTATGTGCTAGGATTGTGATATTTTCACCAGAGGAAGCCAAGATGATATCGAAACTGAAAATATGTACTTTTTGATTGTATTCCTATAACAAACCTTTAGAAATATTGGTCGAAAATAGAATTTTTAATGCACTTTATAATTATTTTCATGAATATTAATGAGCCTTGTGACGTCATATGACATTGAAATGACTTTTTGACCTCATTTGCATTAAGTTTATTTCATACACTTTGTGGTGATAAATGATACATTATATGTATCTTTAAAACCTCACTGACACACTTGACACAAAAATGGTCGAAAAGTTGAAAAATCACCACCTCGGGAACAAATAGCTTGGACTTGCCCACGTATATATACATGTACGTATATCTTGCACCACTTGCAGGTTCCACTACGTAAGTGCTCACCAAATTTTCCTAAAATTCAGTGGATATTTATACGGATAACGTTTTGGGATTCTCATTCAAATTCTACTTGGGTGTAATATGTCAGAAGTACATAGCACTATCTCTCACATAGAGCTATATACCTCTCACAGCGCACTATAAACCTCTCACAATTTTGTTGTATCTACTTGAACGAAAAAAAAACAAACACGGAATTACGTCATGTAATTGATGTAGTAAACGTAATTGCTGCAAGATGTAAATAATTACGACATGTCTCAAATCGATTTCGTACATTACCTGAATAATTACGTCATGCCGTCATTGCAATGAAGACACGACGCAATTCACTGCCCAACGATTTAACGTTATGACGTTAAATAATTGATGTCACTTCATCAAATGATTAAGGTCATGTAGTAATTAAAATTACGACATGACGTTATTATTTATGTAGTGTACCAAATCGATTTGAGACATGTGCTAATTATTTAGGTAATGTAGCAAATACGATTTAGGTCATGTAGTAATTACACGATTTAACGTCGCTACTTTAATGATTTAAGTCGTGACAAAAAAAAAAATAATAAAAAAATGGGTGGTATGTGATATCAAATCAAATCCAATTTCCCCTTAACTTTGTAAAACAAATGGGCATAAAAACACATTTTTCATGTTTTTTGTTTGATGAATACGCCAACGAAGACTTTTCTCAAAATTTACAGCATCAAATGATATGGACAAATGAATGCGGATGAACGTCATTTAAAAAAAAAATGGAATTAACAAGCTTTATATCAGGTTGTGATCGATTTTCTTATTAAAAAAAAAAAAAAAAAAAAAAAAAAAAAAAAAAAAAAATCCGCTTGTAGCATTATAATTACTATATACTGTAAGCAATTATAATTACAGTTATAGCTGGAAGAGAAAATGAATGATTTTTTTTTTAATCTCATCTCATCATCCTCATTAACAGTGATTAAAACATTGATTATGCATTTTTCCTTTTGTTAGGAAAAAACAGGGGTAATTTGTGATGGTGACACGATATTTACTCCTGTTACAATTATTGCTCCGTGCGTTTTTCGTCTTATATGTAGGGTTAGGGTTGGGGTTGCAATCGGGTTTTATCTTACTTTTAAGGTATCGTGTTAAGTCCAGGCCCAAATTTAGTCATTTGATTACTGCGTGAAATCTATAGCGGAACAATTGTTCTTGTTGCCACAATTTTTGCTTTCTGTTTGTATTCTTTTGTTCATTTTTGTTCTTATATTTGAGTACCCAATACATAGAATACCATTTATTTCATTTGACCTGATAGTCGTTAGAATGTTACGTATTACAATTCAAATTGAAATTCGATGCCGCTACCATCCATCTCCTTCTTATAAACCTTGTCAAAATATTCATTTTGAGCCACGGTAAACTCTTCTTTCCAACCGCCAACTTTACCTGCCAATGAAATAAAATGGGAAAGAGAAAGATTACCCTGGAATGAAACTCGTAATAAAAAGGTAGAAAGGTTATTGAAAATAGAATACATGCATATATCAGGGAAGTTTCGAAGAAAACCTATGAAGTTATGAATTATTAAAGGTCTGATTTTAAACGACATTTCAGATCTGTTCTATTATTGTTGTTTAGGCCTACGATTCGCCTGTATTCTCTATTATAGAAACATATATATTTATATACCGAGTGAGTCATAAAAAACTTTACACCTAGGAAAATGTCAATAAGAAGAAAACCAATTTATAAACTCCAAATTATTTTACATATTCTGAAGGAGTAACTCCTCCCGCATCTTCTGGTACCATTTGTGTGTGGAATGTCTTTACGCTTGGATACACACGACGCATTGTTTGCGAACATGTCAATTTCGAATTGTGCCAGAATGGGAGTAAAATCAAAACAACAAAAAGCTAGAAAAAAGCAACTTCATCCTGGTTGAAATAGCATAACTTTTTAATGACAATGTCTTCCGCTTAATAACTTGGCAGGGTTGTTGTTACCTACATTGACTACATTTTGTATGAAAATTAGATAGATCTGTAGAGTCAGGCGTGAGTGAGCACACGTCAAAGACAAAATAATCACTTTTCGAAAGTATTAGGAGGCCTTTTTTTGGTCTGTCAGTGGCAATTTGGTTATTAATGTGTACTCATTCGTGCATTACTTCACGAGTCAATCTAATTTTCATACAAAATGTAGTCAATATAAGTAACAACAACCCTGCCAAGTTATTAAGCGGAGGACATTTTCGTTAAAAAGTTATGCTATTTTAATCAGGATGAAGCTGCTTTTTTCTAGTTTTTTTTAATAATTATTTTACTCTCATTCTGGCACAATTCGAAATTGACATGTTGGCAAACAATGCATCTTGCTCATCCAAGCGTAAAGACATACCACACAAAAATGGTACCAGGAGATGCGGGAGGAGATACTCTTTCAGAATATGTAAAATAATTAAGGGTTTATAAATTGGTTTTCTTTTTATTGACATTTATCTAGGTGTAAAGTTTTTTTTTGACTCACTCGGTATATAACAAAAGCGTATGTGATGATAAATCAAATGCGTAGGTAAAACTTAATATTGTTATTATTATAGGTTTTCCCGGCCAATTTCATACATTTACCATCCGTTTTCATATCATGTGTATTCAAATTCGTGTGTTTGGTGCGGCAGACTGACAATAAGTCAAACAATTTCGTGTTCATGCTCTCAAAATCATTTTAGGCACACAAATTAATGCTTTCGAAGTTCAAATTCGGATATAATCATTCAATTTCATTATTAATGCATTCACATTAGTGTGATGGCAGGGTAAGCTCTTTAAAAACACTTTCAATTTCGTTTTCAAGCGATCGATTTCCATGATTCAGCATCCAAATCCGTTATACATGTACACATATTTATGATAAGGAGTAGGTAATCTTGACCATTTTATCAGTAAATTGATTTTATCATTATTGTGATTATCGTCTTCGTTTTTTAATTTCAACACCTCTCTTTTACTCCAAAGTCATTTGATAAAAAAAATAAATCATCGCCATTATGAGGGTATTGCATTTGTGAACATCAATTTCCATTATCATGATTCTTATGTTTAAGTGTCTTCATTGTCAATCTTTATTTTCATCGTTATAATCGCAATTTTGTTTTTATGGGCTTCATTTTACATCTTTGTTCACAACAAGGCATGATTATTATAAACTTTTTTAATTAGTGATATGTTCTGACATTCAATTAAAAATACTGCATGAGCAATGTAAATTTCAATAGGTACTTTACATGTTTAATTTGAATGTTTCTATCATGAACTTGTTTGTCTATAAACGAATTTGAATATACGGAATGAGAGGGCACACGAATTTGAATAAACATTGCCGAAAATATATGCTTATTATGTGAACTAGAATGCACGATTACGAAATCGGTCACCATAATCGTTAATTTTGATGACTGAATACGATTTTGAATGAAAATATTTCTATGCATCAGCGTATTTTTACGAAAATGAATGTCTCTAACATGAAATTGACTGACAAAACAATGAAATGGACCGGGAAAACCTATATTATCATTATTATCATTATTATTATTATTTACTCCTCCTTTATGTGATTTGTACCCAATGAGGATTCAACTTAACATACTTCTCGACACAAATAAACGAATGAAATGATAATATTTTTTATTTATACTATTTTTGTTTACCTTTTCTGAGATAAGGATGTACCCCAAAAAGTCTGGTGACTATTTTTCCATCATTACCCTCCTTATCTTCGATGTCTTGATAAGTCTTCTGCATACCTTTCATCTCAGTCAACTCAACCAACTTGTCCAGCTTCTCCTCCGATAGAGGGCGCTCCAGGAAATCAGCCACTCTTTTTACATTTGCCCTCAAATCCTGTTTGAATGTTAAATATTCAACATTGATAGACCCCAGCATATCACTATTTGAATCAGGTATTTGTGACACGCGTGCAAACACATCATATACTTGGTGACTAAATAATCGTGGTTGGTTTGTAAGGATGCAACAAGCTGTGATGTTATTAGCTTATCGCATCACGATATCAAACTTTTTAGAATACCCTTTTATTTCACGCCATTCTTTAGACTTATAACGTTCAATAAAATTATAATCATGGCGTCCTATGAACACATGATTAAGTCGCTATCTTACGTGTAAAAACAGCAGTAGCCTGTATAAAAGTAAGATACTTGACGGCAAAACCTAATCCTTCCCCTGAAAAAGGGAGGGTTCTCGAACATAATGCGCTTTAGCGAAGTTCAAAAGATCTCCAAAGCCTTTCTTCATTTTTCGTGATCTTTTAATTCATGTAATGTCCGTTAAAAAGAACTTTGAAGAAGCATATATCCAATGATCTCTTAAGGGTCTCACTATTATCTTTCCAACATTCTGTTTTGTGATTTGAAGTCACTTTACCTTCTGGAAATCCTCGTATTTGCACAGGAGAATATTTGGCCTATCCTTCAGTGAAAACCAGCCTTTTACGTGACGAAACCAACTTCCACCAAACACTGACAATGGATGACAAAATAAACGAAAGACCAACATAAAATTATGAGATACATATATATAATGAGAACGTAAAACAGATTTTTTACAAATAAAACAAATGTGTGACAAATCAAAAACAATTACATTTCTAAAAGTTGTTTTCCCCACCATGTAAAAGTACAACTGAATTCGAATCATCACAACAACATAAGTAGCGGCCAATAGTGAATTGGCATAAATAATATACATGTATTGGTGTTAGATTATAATTATAATTTTATTTCATCCGTTAGTTTTGGAGTTTTATAAGAATCCAGTAAAAAAAATTGAAACAAAAACCCATCAATGACAACATAAATATCTTACTTTTGTCCGAAAGAAAATAAGGGACGAATCCTTTCCACCCTTCCATCCAGTCGGGGAGAGATGGACCGAGAAACTTAAAATATGAGACAGAGAGATCCTTCGGATTTCGAGCAAAGTAGATAACCTAGTTGAGTCAGATAAATTGACATTGATGAAGAAAGGAGGCCAATTAACATATAAAACCAACAGGTGTGTGTGTGGGGGGGGGGGAAGTAAACTTAACTTTACTTATTTTTAAAGTGTGAGTTCGTTGATTTCCGACTTCCCTTTATCATTTTTTGTTAATGTTCGTATAGTAAAGTGGACCCGTCTGATAATCACTCGCAAAGTTATTGTAGTTGGGAATGTACTTGACTGTCTGACATGTATGTCCCCTTTTCACCTTATACATGCTATATGCAAGATAGGTTTGGCTTGATTATCGACATGGCTGGGCCTTTTTTATTTTTATTATTTACACAGCGGTTACGTTTTGTGGTTTTTTGTTTATTATTGCAATGGTTTGTTGTTGGGCTTGTTTGTTGACATAGGTGGTTTGGATAGCTTGTTTATTGACATGGATGGTTGATTGGGCTTCTTTGATGACATGTTTGATTGGTTGGTTTGGCTGGTCTGTTGGGTTTGTTTATAGACATGTTTGGTTTGTTGGACCTATTTAATGACACGATGGGAGTTCTTTGGATATGATTATTGACATGGTCGTTCAGTTGAGATTGTTCACCGTTCTATTCATAAATTGCCTTCGGGGTTTGTTCTTTTTTGCTCGGTTCATAATTTATGTTCATTGCCCATATGCCGCAGGAATGGCTAAGACTGCCATTACCTGAAAGAAAGGACAGGCTGAAATTGCTGGAAGTAGTGGGTCCAAGGACCCAGGAACAAGCAGCCATATCCACTTACATAAAACTTGCATGGCCGCAAATAGATCGGACTTATTTTGGGACTTGCGTTTAAATATGAATCTTTACTGTGTCACAGCATCTTCACATTGTCTTCTGCATTGTTTCCAGTACCGACATTGTGAAAATGGACCATATCCACAAAGTCAACTGTGTGAACACAGTCTCCGAGTCCTCTACACTGTGTTCGCTGTGTGACGACTTTGTGGATTTGGCCCATTTTCACAATTTCGATAGGTTCAAAGTAATATTTCCACAGTGTGATCACATGTGTGATTGACTCTGTATGTTCTGGCAGGGCAGCACTGTATAAGAAAGATAGGTTCGTAACTTTTTTGTTGTTGTTTTTGTTGCTTGTTTTATGGAATCTCACAATGATAGCGACATACAAAGAGCCGTTGTTTCTTTCCCACGGATATCCAGAGCGATTCCATATGCTTGATCTATGCTATTCTAGTTTGACTTTCAAAGTTCAAAATGTTTTGCCCTTCTATTTACGACTCTTTAGTATCAAATCAGGTGCCAAGATGTTCACTGCAATAAGAAAAGAATGGTTGACCATATCTGTTCCACCTTTTCTGGGTTGCACAATTGAAAATGGGTTCGCTTACCTTCGATTCCTTAATCTGCTCTGGAGTAAACTCCTCTAAGATGTGACCAGCCATGATTCGCGGTGATGACCACTTTGCCATTATCTCATGACCAGGTTTGCCCCATTCATCGCCGTCGTGAGATAATGCGAGGTCCAGACCGATGACCATACGGGAACGATCAATCTTCTCCAGATCGACGTCGTTCATGATAAGGTAGACGACTTCAATTATCCAGTGCGTCCCTTCATGAACGATCGAATAAAAATACCAAATCTCATGTGTAAATGGTCTGAAAAACAGTAGTCTCGCATTATAAAAGACGTACGAATGCCCTTTCCCCCCATCTGACAAAAGCCAAAAAAGCCACCGCGGTTAGAAAATCGATACGCGGTAGACAAAAGATTTGAAAATAAGCAGAGGTAATGCTGTTTATATGAAATTATTTTGCTACCATTTGAAAAACCACTCATTTCGTCTACAACGGGTCTTCCCATTTTTCCAAATGGTCATTTGGTAGGGTAGAGCGGAGTGAATTGGGACAAGAATCATGAATTTGCACTTTTTGCTCTATTAATTCTTGAGTATTCACTGTAGCTTCCTAAATTTCGATGTGGTAAATTAAAACTACTAGACTACAAAACAAGTTATTTGACATAGTTTACATATTTTCGTTTTTATGGAAATAATCGTTAGAAAATAGGCGATTTTGGGGGTAAAGTTGGCCACCATTCTGGTGACAGTAATCATGCGCGTATTCTGGGGGCGTTGGGCCTGCCCCCCCCCCCCCGGTAGGCGCGTAGGGACCGAGAGAAGGGAAAAGAAAGAAAAGGAAAGAAGATAAAAGGGGAGTAAAGAAAAAGGGGAAGGGGGGGGGAGAAAGAAAGAGAGAGAGGAGAGAGAGGAAGGGAAGGGGTTGGGCGCCAAATCGTCCTTACATTTAGGGGGCCAAATCGACCTTAAACATGTTAAACTAGGGGTGCCAAATTGACCTTAAATTTAGCGGCGCCATATATTGATCTTAAATTTAAGGGGCGCCAAATTGGCCTGAAACCTAGAGGGTGCCAAATTGACCTAAAGTTAAGGAGGCGCCAAGTTTTCTTAACCATAGGGTGGCCATAGTGATTTTTAAGTTAGCGGGGGGGGGGGGGCTTATTTACTTTAAACTAAAGGTGCAAAGTCGATCTTAATCCTAGGGGGCGCCAAATTTACCTCAGACTTAGAGGCGCCAATTCGATCTTAGATTTAGTGGGGTGCAAAATCGACCTTAAACTAACGGGGCGCAAAATCGAACTTAAATGTTGGGTAGCCAAATTGACCTGAAACCTAAGCTAAGGGAGCGCCAATTCGGTCTTAATTTTTATTATTTATTTTATTTTTTTTTGGGGGGGGCGCCAAATCGACCTTAATTTAGGGGGCGCAAGATTGACCTGAAACTTAGGGCGCCATATTGATTTAAGCTAAGGGAGCGCCAATTCGGTCTTAAATTTTCTGGAGCGCCAAATCGACCTTAAATTTAGGGGGCGCAAAGATTGACCTGAAACTTATAGGTGCCAACTCGATCTTAAATTTAGTAGAGCGCCAGATTGACAATAAACTTCCGGGCGCCATATTTATCTTAAACCAAGGGGCGCCAAAGTGATCTGAAGCTTAGGGGTGCCAAATTGGCCTGAGACTTAAGGGATTCTAAATTGATCTTAAACCCATGGGTGCCAAAATGATTTGAAACTTAGGGGCGCCAAAGTGACTCGAAAATGAGGAGGTGGGGCCAAATTAATCTTTAGGGGCGCCAAACTCATCCTAAGCTAAGGGGGGGGGGCGCCGAATTGACCCGAAACCTATTATCTATTTCAATATAAACGATTACTACACAACTTAATGGTACTAGAAGTATTCCTGTCACCAGAAAATGCTAATACAATAATTACAAACCCAATTTTGTTGCAGTATCCATTTGAAGATATATTTTACATGTTTTTTGTTATATAATAGCGCTAGATAACAGATCCACAATCTTTGGGCTGCAAGCCCCAAGCCCCCCAGCCTAGCCCATACAAAACTACATCAATAATTTTGATTGTCGACAGCACCCTGTTCCAAAGTTTGTCTCCAGTTGAGGGTATTGGGTCCTACCTTTTTTATTTTATGTTTGTTGCTTATCGTACTTTGTTCTCTCTTGAAAGTGTGGGGGTGTTTGTAATGCCCCCTCCCCCTCCCTCCTTGAAATGTGGGGGGGGGGTGTATCCCCCATCCCCGGGACTTACGCCAGTGAGTGGTGGTGTCCCGTTCTCCCGCATCCCAATTCTCCCCGGTCTCCCCTATTACCATGCAGTTCATATAATCAGTTAGTGGGTATTATATGTACAAATGGAAATAATCTAACTGACCATTATAATATTTGGTCGAAATGTCATTACCCCACTTACTATTTAAAAATAGTAAGTGGGGTAATGACATTTCGACCAAATTGCTATTAGACGAACTGGTTATTGACAGAGTGAAATGAGACATTTAGTGTGACCAAACGGGCTTATAAGAAGCTGTAGCCCAACAATAAAAAAAAGAAGGGCAGAGAACCCCCCCCCCCCCCATCCGATCCGCCACTGCTACATAACATAGACTAAACAGAGACAGTATTACAAACAAAATGCAGAATTAGAGTTTTCTTGGAACTAAAATATAAATATATCTGGACCTGCCTGCATTTTAATCTGAGAGGTGTGTCGGTGTGGGAGTGGGGGGGGCGCATAGGCAAAAAGACGTATCAGGACAATTACCCCCGGACAATTACCCCGGACAACTACCCCCGGACAATTAGCCCTGAGGAAAATTACCCGGAGAGTTGCACCGGTCAACTACCCCCGAGGACAGGCATTGATGTTGGAATCAAGTGGCGCCCATCGTGAGTCTCGCCCGGTGTCGCAGGTTTTCGAATTATTTTTTCTACTTGATCTTATCTTAATGACTTTCTCTTTTATATTTCGTATCAGGACAATTACCCCTTGACAACCATCCCCGGACAACTACCCCTTTGACAATACCCAAGGACAATTACCCCCGAACAATTACCCGGACAAGACAATTACCCCGGACAATTACCCCCCGAGGACAACTATACCGAGGACAACTACCCCTGGACAATTGCCCCCCCCCAGGACATTTACCCCCGGACAGTTACCCCCGGGAAAATTACCCCTCTTCCACCGGCAATTGATGTTGGAATCAAGCGGCGCCCATTATGAGTCTCGCGCGAAGTCGCAAGTTTTTTTTTCTCTTCCTCTCTCTCTCTCACTTTCTCATTATTTCCCTTTTTCACTTTTTTCTCCCTTTCCTTTAATGATAATAATCAGTGTAGGAAATCCACGCTAATGCGAGATCCACGATTTTCACGCTAAATCGTGATCAAGATACAGAATCGATCCCTGTTCTACCACAAGCCGTCCTTGACGATGCGAGCTCTTATACACGCAAACCCTACGAGAGTGTACAGAAAGCAAACGATTCCAGATCCCATTTCCCCATCTTCCCTCTCCACGTGGATCTTCGCATTGCACCGTGGATGACTGAAAATACGATACTCAGAAAGTAGACTTCATACTCGATCGAGCTATCCATGCCGAATTAGATTTCCCCGTGCCGTTTGAGAATAAATCAATGATATGTTTGATGCATCTTTTTCGAACATTTACACTGAGCGACTGGTAGATGCATTTACAGTCGCTATCGCGAGCTAGCTGCGTGTTATAAACTCAGATGTCCAAACCGATTCAGCTAGTAGTTTTAGAGGCAGACACTAATTTGAAATCGATATGTTTTTGCAGAGTGAATTTAGCGGGTTTAAGTCCATTTCCTAAATGACTGTATCTACACATGTATTGAAAAAATAATTGCAACATAATGTTCTATCAAACAATGATCTAAAATGCCGTATAAAGGCCGTTAATGCTATGCTCATCCCTAAATATTGTTTGCGCTTCTAATCTACGCTTATATTACATGAACGAGAGAAAACCCATCAGAAATGCTCGCGCCAATTCCGCTCGTGTAATAGTTTAAGAGGCAGACTGTAATTTAATATCGATATGTTTTGCACAGTGAATTTGGCTGGTTTAAGTCCATTTCCTAAATGACTGTATCTACACATGTATTGAAAAAATAATTGCAACATAATGTTCTATCAAACCATGATCTGAAATGCCGTATAAAGCCGGTAATGCTATGCTCAATCCTAAAAATTGTTTGCGCTTCTAATCTACGCTTATATTACATGAACGAGAGAAAACCCATCAGAAATGCTGAAATCAGCACCGAGCGGACAACGGTGCAGTATTCGCGCCAATTCCGCTCGTGTAATAGTTTAAGAGGCAGACCGTAATTTAATATCGATGGTTCTTGCAGAGAGAATTAGGCTGGAGAAAATCCATTTTTCAACTGAATGTATCTACACAGATATGGAAAAATAACTGCAAAACAAGGCCTTAAAACAATGATCTTAACTACCAGAATATAGGCCGTATATTTTCTGCTCATTTCTAACAAGAGTTTGAGCGTGTAATCTACGCTTACATTACGTAATGTCCGCAGGACATGTTGGGGTGAGCGAATGGTTATTCACTGGGCGGACAGACGGCATGGTCTTTAGTAGTTTTAAAGCAGACTCTAATATGACGTCGATATGTTCTTGAAGAGTGAATTAGGGTGGTTTTCGTCCATTTTGGCCTGATTGTTTCTAATTAGTTATGAAAAAATAATTCCAACCATGGCCCACAAGAAAAAATAACATGAATGATCTAAAATTCTAGTATAGAAGCCTTACATTCTATGCAAGTTCTTACAAGAGTTTGTGTTTGTAACCTACGCGTTCATTACCGCTTCTTGTGAGCGAGGGCAGGTATACATTGTAGTAATGGGTGAGTAGAAATACATCTACATGTACACTATACAGACGTCTTTGTTTAGAGAACGTGATCCTATTTAAATATAACTTTTTGCAAGTAGTAAATGGAAATGAGCTATATGTACATGATGTTCATGGAGCGGTGTCGCAATTTTCCCCATTAAAATATCTTGCTCTAGTTATTGCCTAGGCTGATTGTGATTTGTTGGGCCTCCATGAGACAAAAAATGTCTTAATCATGTCTTAATCATTGATGGAGCTACCCTACTAAAAGAAGATTAATATAAATAGGCCCAATATATATATAATTTAATGAATGAATAAAGTTGTAATAAAACTGTGATAGGCCTACCGTGTTGCTCAATATGCTTTTGCAATATGGAAAAAAAAAACAACAACAAGAATATTATATAATTTCATAAAATATTCCCTAGAAAAACAACCTTATAGACCCAATTATTCTGTGAATTATTCTGTGTAAATAAATACTAAGCATCCTCACGGACTATCTCCGAACTTCATTTTCTCTCTTTGTATGGTTTGATAATATTTTACAGGCGTTGGTTGTCGTTATTATCCTGAAAAATGTTAAAACGACTAATATTAGACTAAAAAAATCACTCGACCGTGTCACCTCCTCGGAGGAAGCGGTGCGAGGGTTACATAACTTTCGGTCAAATTCACGATATACAATGATCTCGCTTTAGCGTGGATTTCCTACACTGATAATACTAATACTAAGCATTTATAATGCGCCGACTATCTAGTAAACTATTCAGGAGCGCAGCTAATATTATTACCCGGCTATAGCCATACACTGTAAAAAAAAAAAAAGGTAACTCGCAAGAAAATGAGTAAACTAATGCTTTACTCCCAACGGAGTAAATTTTGTTTACTCTTAACAGAATCAAAAGGTAACTCGCAAGAAAATGAGTAAACTAATGGTTAATGGTTTACTCCTTTCGAAGCTAGGATTAGGAATGATACATAGATGACTAAAAGTTACTCTTTTCTGAGTAACATTTGGCTCAACCGCATGAGTAATATTTTTTAGTCAGTAACATTTAGCTCAACGCATGAGTAATATTTTTTACTCAATTTCACGCGAGTTACCTTTTTGCTCAATATTGGGTAAGATTTTACTCATTTTTTTTTAGAGTGTAGCTGCTCTAATAAAGGGCGCTTTAGCGCATTCGAGGAATCTCTTCCTACCGGTATCCATTTACCTTACTTGGGTCAATTGTAGATTAATATCTTGCCCAAGGACATTAGTGGTATGAACGGGATTCGAACTGCTTACCTTGTGATCGTCAGTCCGCCGACTTATCCATTCGACCACACCAACTCCACCCCCTCCTTCCCCTTTTTTGTTTTGTTTAGCAGGGCCTTGTGCGCTATGAAAAAATGGGGGGGGGGGGGCTTGCACCCCAAGCCCCCTGTTTGGATATACATTATATGCATCAGAAAATAAGTAAACTGGCCCTCATATTCCCGACGGTGGATTATGCAGAATCCTTGGTCTGAAACCATGGTTTCTATTGGCGATCATTAGGGTCATAACGAATAACTTATATATGATATTTAATTTAACGATTAACCTTTTTTTTTTTGCATAAATTGATATTAGGATTTACTTTATATTTTCACTCTTTATTTGTTAATTTATGGAGTTATCAATTATGACCTTAATTGCCGCCCTTAGAAACCATGGGTTCAGACCAAGGTTTTATCAATTTTTCGTGAAATTAAACAAAAAATAAATAAAAATCATATCAGATGGAATCAGAGATGAATCAGAGATATTCAATATTTGTGATTATTATGTGTATTTGTGTCCTTTCATGAATGTCCAATTTGTTGTTCTATGAAATTGGAAGGTAATATGAGGGCCAGTTTACATATTTTGTGATGCATATATGCGTATCAAAACGGGGGGGGGGGCTTGGGGCGCAAGCCCCCCAAAAAAAAAAAAAAAAAGAATTAAAAAAAAAGGGACAGGGAAAAAGCAAGGAAAAAAGAAGAACGTGAGAGAGAGAAAGAGAAAGGAGAAAGAAATAATGAAAGAGAAAAGAGAAGTGCTTATGATAAGATCGGTAGAGAAAGAAATTCGAAAGTCTGGCGACACCGGGCGAGAACACATCGACGTCCGCTTGAATTCCAAATCAATGCCTGTAGGGGTTATTTGTTCTTTGGGGGTAGTTGACCAGGGTGTACACTCTCAGGGGGTAATTGTCCTCGGGGGTTAATGTCGCGGGCGTAATTGTCGCGGGGGTAATTTTCTCGTGGGGGGTAATTGTCCGGGGGGGGGTAATTGTCCGGGGGTGTATTGTCCTCGGGGGGTATTGTCTTCGGAGGGTAATTGTCCGGGGGGTAATTGTCCTCGGGGGATAATTGCCGGGGGTAATTGTCCGGGGGTGTAATTGTCCAGGGTAATTGTCCTGAACCCAAAAAGACATATACAGTCTGTGTCAAAAAAAATTGTACAGTCGGGGAAAAATAATTAAGGTGTGAAATCTTTTCATATTATGTGTGTTTGTGGTGCCAAATTAAAGCCAAAAGATTTTCTTGTAGATGAGCTATGTCCTGTATAATTTGCTTTCGTAGAACAAAAGTTATGCTTAGTTTTTGTGCGACAAGGAACAAATCGAAATTACGCACTTCTATTGTTCTGGAGCGCTGAATTCACGGTCATTAGCGAATCATACACAAAGGCATGGGACAGCGTGCGAAAAGTGGATTTTTCTTGATTGTAGAAAATTAATCATATCTCAAAAAATACTGCTCCAAATGTGATGAAAAAAATTGCAGATGAAAGTCTAATTACCCTGCTTTATGAAAGTACTAAACAATATCAGGTTGTGATTTGACTTCATGCTATAAAAAAATGTTTTCCACTTGTACCATTTTATTTGACACAGACTGTACATTTTGTATGCTCCTTTAGCTACAATCACTTCTTTCCATGTTTTCTAAAGAAAGCCAAAAAATGAGCCCCTCCAAAAAAGGAAGAGAAGAAGAAGGAGGTCTAGGGTATGCCAGGAGGAGGTTCAACATTGTGTGGAGAAATGAGATATTAATATAATATATGATAGTGCGGCCATCTCAAATTTCTATTTAAAAAAACAACAACAACAACAACTGACTTCTACTAATTATTAGACAATTTTTTTTTTACCTGACTTTGGATAGGTCACAATGTAGACATCATCGGGCCTCGTTTCCCATTTCTTCAACGCTTCAAGAACCTCTGGTGGTTGGACGCCCGGGAGCTTAACTCCTTTATACTCGTAAGTCGTGCTAAACATATCAATGGTTGATCCCTTCTGTGCTGCATATGACTCCTCAGGTGCTGACGACCCTTCTCCCACGTTCGCAGAAGCCATTTTGTTTCCTTGACTCACGATCTTTCCCTTTTTTTGAGGCAACAAATGATATTTGTTTTCGAAATGATGAGCCCCGATTTAGACCCTAAAAAGACGCTTTTACTTTGATACGTGAGCTTTGGGTACAGTGTTTAGGTATAGATCGATGAACCATTCGGTTACAATCCTATTTGAAGAGCAAGAAGATCATATTTCTCATCTATTTCAGCAGGTCATAGTTCACGATTCTGACGAAGCCATATCAATCTACAGTAGAACTGTGACGAAACGAGTCAAAGATATTTTGAATGCCGTAGTTTTCTTTTTGACGTAGACATACACGAGGATTCGGATGTTGACCCAGGGGAACATTGAACTTTGTAAACAACTGTAATTTCTGATTGTAGATATAATATGCACTTATGAATACATTATGAATAGTTGAATGGCACCTTTTTATATGTAACTGCATGTTCGGTGCTACACACAAAAAATAAGAACTAGTTTCCATGAGTAAAACCCGTTTGCTACTCTTGGAGGCGAGTGCTTTTATTCGTAATATATCGTATTTACTTCAGAATCTGTGTTTCTGTTAAAAGTACACACCCGCTCTTCCAGAACATGTAAAGTTACTAAGGGATACTCTAAGAACAAAAAAATTATTGAGTATATATACTCAATAAATTTTTTCTTGAGTATCCCTTAGTAACTTTACATGTTCAATTACGTAAAACAATTGTGCAAGTGAGTTTCTCTTCACTTGGTACGGCTTGGGATGATCGGGTGAAAACACTAACAATCGAGTAAGTGAGAATTGCTGAGAAATTCTAAATAGCCTGTAATCACTAGATGAGTAAACTACGACACGTCTTCGTACGTCTCAAGTCTCGTGAAAGTCTTTTAGAGTAATTTTACTCTATGCTTGGGTACCTTTACATGTTGCGCCGGTACGCCTACTCGGATCACGAGTACAGACATCGAGACTGCACACGAGGTATGTTCTACGCGTACGTACGTACATGTATAGGCGGAACCATAGCGTTACACTCTGTGAGCGAAACGGAGAGAGCCTGCATGGTCTTATTTTCTTTGGGTGAGTCCTATTCCTTTTTGTTTGTTTGTTTGCCTGTTTTTATAATGATATTTGGAATGTTCCGATGATATACATCGTCTGATAACACTAACAACTAGATTAACATGCATGGATTTCCCATTACTTGTCAGTCATGTACACAGTTTGAGTAATTTGATGCATTGATCAATGCAATGTATTGTTGTGTGAAATGATGCACTGAAGTGAGTAATGCAGTATTGGTTTGAGAGAATTGATGCACTGATGTGTATATCATCGGAACATTCCAAATATCATTATAAAAACAGCAAACAAACAAACAAAAGAATAGGACTCACCTAGTGAGTAACGCTTTACATACTCAGAGAGCTCAGTAAGTAAAGGTGCACAAACTCATCACACGCAAGTTGATGAGTTTTAGCCTTACTTACTAACTCTCTGAGTATGTAAAGCGTTACTCACTAGATTAGTTTGTGCAATGTACTCAAAACAATTAGTTATGTTACTCAATAAAATGAGTTAATTAAATAAACTCATTTTGGTGTGTCACTATATTGTCAAATTTAAAATACTCGATTAGGTGCGTTTTCAAGTAGCTTATTGAGTGAAAGCACTCATGGATGTGTGTCACTATATTGTCAAAAATACTTGGATATTTGAGTGTGATCACTCATATATGCAAGTTCTCATTTTTGTGGTAGATCTATAAAAATAGAGGTGGGCTATAAAGGTGAGTAAAAAAGGGTCATGTTTCAGAACCAAGTTTGGCCTATCTTATTTAAGCAGCTCGTTGCCCTGATCGATATGCCACCAATTTTAAGAAAATGCGGTGAAAATTGAGACAGTGCGGCCGAAAAACAATTTTAAGGGGCGTGGCCAAAAATGCTAAGTCATCATTTTCAAATTTGAAAAAGCTGTAATTCTTTTATTAAAAGGGCTATAAAGATATGTGGTGTCTATTTATATGTTTGTTGTCTGATAAATCCAATGGCAGTGTCAAAATTGCAAATAATGGTGAAGAAAGTACTGAAGGGGGAATTAGAGTTTTAACCCTTAATTACGGTAGGGTCTGTGAGGGCACCCCTAGACAAATTGTGATGCTCAATCAAAACTACCGCGTTTTCAGTAATGTTGTTTCATGTTTATTTCTCTTACAGTCTTACCGATTCTTTGACACCAAGTTCATTGAAATCGATTCAACAAGAGAATAACTTGACCTTTCGTGGCCAAAGGTCAAACCGAAATGTGAGATTTTTGACATTTTGTGTACAAAACCAATGGCAAGGTCAGATTTCCTATTTACTCTATAAATCACAGGAAAATCATTCTTTAGACTGATTTTATTTTTCATTGAGAATGAAACCAAATCTAAATGAAGGCCTGAAGCTATTAACAGATAATACACAATAAAAACAATAGATAAGAATTCTAAAACAATAAATACATAAGAATTATTAGATTTGGACCTTCTGATACTTGAAATCATTATCTGGATCAATTCTAATTCTGAATACATACTAGAACCAATATAAAGAATGATTTTCCTGTGATTTATAGCGTAAATAGGAAATCTGACCTTGCCATGGTTTTTTACACAAAATGTCAAAAACCTCAAATTTCTGTTTGACCTTTGGCCACGAAAGGTCAAGTAACCTCTTGTCGAATGTCCGATTTCAAAACTTGGTGTCAAAAGATCGGTAAGACTGTAAGGAAAATATACATGAAACGACATTTCTGAAAATGCGGCGGTTTCGATTGGGCAACACAATTTGTCTAGGGGTGCCCTCACAGACCCTACCGGTAATTAAAGGTTAAAACTCTAATTCTCCCTTTTCAGTACTTTCTTCACCACTATTTGCAATTTTGACACTGCCATTGGATTTATCAGGCTGATAAACATATAAATAGACACCAGAATTTTTATAGCCCTTTTAATAAAAGAATTACAGCTTTTTCAAATTTTGAAAAACGATGACTCAGCATTTTTTGGCCACGCCCCCTTAAAATCGTGGCATATCGATCAGGGCAACGAGCTGCTTAAAATAAGATAGGCCAAACCTGGTTCTGAAACATGACCCATTTATAGCCCACCTCTAAAAGCACAGCACCAGGCATTCAACCAGCCTTTCTACTCGTACGTTTTCATGAACTCAATTTTAAAGTTCATTTTACATGATTGTATATCTACTCAATGAATTACATTGTGCATGTATAGACATTGTAAACAATGTTAGGCTGCAGATATTGCGGAAATAAAACCTATATCAGGCTAAATGAACTTAAAAAATCCTTCACCATGACCTACATCTCTGAATGGGCTCACATACATCTACTAGTGGTTTGTGTGTTACAGACGGTAGGCGAGACCGGGGACAATTGTAACACGGGGCAATTGTAACAGAGGCTCCCATACCTAGCAGAAACACGCTACAATCATGACAATCTTAACCTGTGTCCAGAGCATGTGTATTTCATCGCTCCACATGCTGTTTGAGTGTAAATAGATTTAACGGTTCGTTGAACTTTCTACAGTAAAAATTCGTTTTGTGAGCAAGTAATATCTCACACTACCCGATGTTTTTCTTCTGGACAAATATGTGGTTGAGCTATGGCTGTCATTTTTATTTATTTAGAAATTATATTCTTAGGATTGTATTTTGCTAAAGTTTCAACGATGAATACCTGAGCTAAGATAGGAAAAAAAAATCTTCAAATATGGTCGCCGACCTCAGGGGCAATAGTAACAATACAGCTAACTAAGTACCTTTGCCCCGTACTTAGCCCCGGGACAATTCAGCGCGCTGCCATAGTCCGTACAGAGCGCGTAAACTACTGCAAAAACCCCATGCCATGCATGTAGCAAGTGAAAAATATAATGTAACTTGAGTCAAGCATTGTCATGTTTTATTATAATTAGCTTATGTGGTTAATGTTGTTTAAATCTTGGATCTGTCAAGTGCATAGCTTTGATAAAGAAAAATAAAATGTTACAATTTCATGTGTTACAAATGCCTCATATGTCTGTTACAATTGCCCCGGGTTGGCCAATAGTAACACTGGACCTCTTGTTTTGAAGTGATAATGGCTTCAAAATAAATAGTTTTATTAACCCAAACCTATTCATATGTAAAGCTAAGATATGCATATTTCGTTTTACTTAGTTTTAAGCAAGTATTTAGCTGTAATAAAGTTGATAAGTGAAATTTGGAGGGAAAACAAGTGTTACAATTGTCCCCGGTCTCCCCTACATGTTTTAGAACTTAGGTGGGAATTGTTGTATCATTCTCAACATTGAATGAAGGTTGGATGTTTACAAAGTTGTTATTTGTGATAAATTCTAAAGGCCCTTTTTTCATACCGAGCTTTTACTCACATCATAATTCCAAACAAAACATTTTCTTATCCTGTATATATTTTATATTTTAAGCAACAATTATCAAGTTTTTCTGAGCATTTAGCTTTTGAATAAGTAGAATATATGAACATGTGTTGCCCCAATATCTAATCAGTCTGCTTCTTTTCATACGGTATTACTGACAGTTTGGTCAAGAAAGATTATATTAGTCTGTTTCAATAATTTTGCGAACAGGCGATATCATAAAATAACATAATATTGTGCGGGGCCCGCTGTTTAGAAGTCATGAAGTGGCTACCCTGGGTAAATTATATCATTAAAAAAAATTAAAAATTAAAAAGTATATCATTATTGATGTATTGTTTATTTATTTATCTACTACAACATTTATGTTATGCTCATTAATGACTATTATATCTTACGTATTCGAACTTTGTAAAAAAGAAGAAAAAAAACCCAATGCAATTTAGCCATGTGTCTACGACTTTGATTTTTTAATTAATAAAACCATTATTATTATTATTACTTACTGTTGTTATTATTATTATTATTATTATTATTATTATTATTATTATTATTATTATTATTATCGATATATTGGAAACCTACATGAATATATTAACTTGTCTACACTGTTAGAAAAATTAGACAAGTTGTTTAATATCTTAAACAACTGCGTGTTAACCGGTGAATCGCACAGCGTTGTTTAGAAATTAAACAACCAGTAGTTGTTTAAAACTTTAACACTCTTGTTGTTTAAAAGTTTAAACAACCTGTTGTTTATTGGTTGTTTAAAATATCAACAGTATTGTTGAACGCTTCTCTCCCAAAATAAAAAAAGCTCCATCTTTTGGTTAACGCGGCCGGGTATCGACCTCACCACGTTTCGATTCTAAGGCAGACGCTCTATCCACTGAGCCAACACATCTGTACACATCCGAATTTAATGTGTGAGGCTTAAGTCCTTCGCCATGATTGAAATGTTGCGCCGATTTACCTTCCATATGTAACGAGTGATGCCATTAGCTCATGACTATCACGTTATACACAGAGCTCACACTTATCCCTAACAAGTTGATGGAAAGGATTTCAACATCATTCGTATCAGACAGGAAGGTGCTATCGACTGTCAGCCCGTGACGAACAAAGATGGCACTGCCATATTTTTCATGTGGTCTTTCTAAGGTAAGGATCATACCTAGGACGCGAGGGCGGATGGAGGAGGGACCACGATGGGTTTCCTGTAGACAAAGGATATCACATTGATGATCCTTGCAGACATCTGCTAGAAGGTCTTGATTGATGCCCGTTAAACCTTCGATGTTAGACGAAATAATGCTCAGGGTCGGTCCTGAAAAGGACCCAAGTGTCTGACCTTGGGCTCCGTCAACAGTAGTAGTTTGGAGAGGCATGAAGGTACAATGAGGAAAGGTAATCAGTAAGATAACAAAGTTAGACAGAGAGAGTGTATAAACCTCCAACAATACCCTTTGATGTCCCAAGCATGGCCACTGACAACGGCATTAACATCGTAATAGGTGACTTTAACAGTCACAGTGCATCTTGGGGATACCAAGACACCAACGATGACGGTGAACTCGTGGAGACATGGGCAGACTCCCATCAATTGTCCCTCATCCATGATGCTAAGCTCCCTTCATCTTTTAACAGTGCCAGATGGCGAAGAGGTTACAACCCGGACTTGGCTCTTGTCTCAAGCGCCATATCCAACCAGTGTGAAAAGTTGGTTTTCGACCCTATCCCCCATACTCAACACCGCCCAATTGGACTTAGGGTATATGCTGTTGTCACTCCTAGACCTGTCCCCTTCTGTCGTCGTTTCAACCTCAGAAAGGCGAAGTGGAAAGAGTTTGCTGAAGATCTTGACTCCTCCATCAAGGACCTCCCTGCAACTCCCAGCAACTATGACTCCTTCATCAAGTTGGTAAAGGAATCTTTGAGACGACACATCCCTCCTGGCTGCCGTACGAACTTCATCCAAGGCCTCACAGACGACTCGAAGGCCTTGTATCTAGAGTATATAGATGAATTCCAGACAGATCCCTTCTGCGATGATACCATAGAAGCTGGAGACAAGCTTACTAAGACCATAGCTGAATGCAGAAGAAGGAAATGGCAGGAATTCATCGAATCCACCGACATGACCCAGTAGGAAAGCGTGGAAGACCATTCGCATCCTTGGCAATGACTACACCAAACCTAAACCAAGAACAGAGGTGACTGCAAACCAAGTTGCCCACCAGCTCTTAGAGAACAGCAAGGGTAACCCTGATCACCACCCAAAGAGAGCTAAGCTTCCCGCTACGGCGGCCTCCTGTACTCAAGAGCACCACGGTTTTACTGACCCCTTTAGCTTGTTAGAGCTATGTAGTGCTATCAAATCCATGAAGAACAACAGGGCAGCTGGGCTCGGTGATCTTCTCTGTGAGCATATAAAACACCTAGGCCCTGTAGCACTCAAGTGGCTCCTCAACATGCTCAACACCTGCCTCGACACAAACAAGATACCCAAGATTTGGAGAAAATCCAAGGTCATCGCCTTACTAAAGCCAGGCAAAGACCCAGCGGTCCCAAAGAGCTACAGACCTATCTCCCTGCTATGTCATACCTACAAGCTGTTTGAGCTCCTCCTGCTGAATCGGATTGCCACCTTTGTGGATGACCATCTTATCCCTGGACAGGCTGGTTTCAGACCTGGAAAGTCCTGTACTGGCCAACTACTCAACCTTACCCAGCATATTGAGGATGGTTTTGAGAAGGGCCTGATCGCAGGAGCTGCCTTTGTAGACCTATCAGCAGTTTACGACACTGTCAACCATCGGATCCTAGCCAAGAAGCTCTTTGATCTAACTAAAGACCTGAAGTTCACAGAGCTCATCCATTCAATGCTATCCAACATGCGCTTCTTCGTAGATCTCAATGGGAGCCACAGTAGATGGCGCACCCAGAAGAATGGCCTACTTCAAGGGAGTGTCCTTGCCCCACTCCTATTCAACATCTACACCAATGATCAACCAGTCCATCCAGAAACTAGGAGCTTCATATACGCAGATGACCTCTGTATCGCCTCGCAGTGTGACTCATTCGAGGAAATTGAATCTACACTTTCATCTGCTCTGGATGGTCTCGTCCCATACTACGGATCCAACCACCTTCGTGCAAATCCCTCCAAGACGCAGATCAGCGCTTTCCATCTTAAAAATAGAGAGGCCAACCGTCAACTAAAGGTCAAGTGGTATGGTAAGGCTATAGAACACACTTTCAACCCAGTCTACCTTGGAGTCACTCTAGATCGCTCCCTCACCTACAAGAATCACATCTTGAAAACAAAGAAGAGGGTCAGTGTCAGGAACAGCATCCTGAAGAAGCTAGCTTACTCGAAATGGGGCACTGATGCAAGTACCATCCGCACAACAGCCCTTGCCCTCTGCTACTCAGCTGCACAATATGCATGTCCTGTATGGGGCAGGTCAGCACATGCTTTGAAGATTGACCCATCTCTCAACAGCGCGTGTAGGGCCATAACATGTTGCCTTAAACCAACCAAGGTAGATGATCTCTACATCCTGAGTGGCATCGCCCCTCCTCACACCAAGAGGACTGCACTCTCTCAAAAAGAGAAACTTAAACAAGAAAATGATCCACTCCACCCTCTCTTCACTGCCTTGCCAACAACAAAGCGTTTGAGATCCAGGCATAGTTTTCTGCACACTACCGTGTCCCTCAACCAGAGCCCCCACAACTGTTGGTTAGACCTTTGGTCAACCCGTCTTGAGTCTGCGCCTCACAATGTCATCATCGGCCCTAAGGAATCCCTCCCACCAGGATTCCGTGAACCTTGGCCATTCTGGCTCTGCTTGAACCGCCTCACAGTGGGCCAGAATGAACTAAAAGTGCGACAAAACTAAATCCTCACCGAAGACGGATAACTAAATTCTTAAAAGAAGGTTTACTATGGTTTTCAGACCCGCAGAATTCGATGAGAACAATTTCAAAAACTTATGACGTCATTAAAATGCTTTTTTTCTGATTGGACAAGACAAATATCAATAGTAACACATAGGCATATTCATTTTACTTTGATTAGTGGGACTTATAGGGGGTTTCAAGACATGAGAAACACCATAAGAGTATTTTCAAATGTCTATGACGTCATTAAAATGCCCATTTCTGATTGGTTAGAGCGGATTTCTTTGTAAAAGTTATATAACTGACATAATTTCCATAAGTGAGGTGTGTATGGGGTTTATAGACCATGGAAACATTGTTAACATGATTAGAGTATCTTTTAAATTATCTGACTTCATTAACATACTGGGTTTTTTTTAACTGGACGAGGAAAAATGCCTTTTTAAAGAAAAATTTATATATTATTTGGAACTTAAATGGGGTTTTAAGAACTACTGAAAGGGGAGTCTCTTTTTTTTATTCATAAAAATACGATTTTCCTGATGAGACCAGTATGCCTATTCATCAAATAAGTAGAAAATCATTTTGATTTTGGCTAATTGTTCTTGATTATGACGGGAAAGTTATTGCAATTTATATATCTACGATTCCTTCTCTAATTGAACTTATTGTATTATATTGTATTGTATTTTCCAAATCGCAACAATAAAAAATACAGTTATCATATAAACATATAATAAAAAATAAATAAAAGATGTATAAATGGCTTCATGGCCCATTCAGCTTTGTAAACACAATGCTGATCTTCCATGGGGTCCAGAAAGTGCAGAAATTCGAAAGACAAAATAACAATGATATCAAACTATAAATTTAAAAATGAAAGAGAGCATAATGATAAAGACACAGTTAAAATGTGTTATGAGTAGGCAGTCTTACATGTTCTCCCGACCGAAGTAGCAAAACATATACGGTGATGAATACAAGTCATAATTTAAGAATGATCGGTTATGACTTTATTACATAATATTTTTTTTGGAAACAAATGATAATAACCTATTATGACATAGGTGAGCCCCCAATTAAATACCATTACTATTTCAATATTAAGATCAATTCAGATGGTCATGAAATTGATAGGGTGGGGGGGGGGGGGTAACAGTCTAAAGACTATATATCACCCCCATAAGCACACATGTCTGTATTTCATGAAAATAATTGTATTCATGTGTTTTGGCTTTGGTTTTTCGGCTTTCAATTGAAATATTAACGCCACTTACGCAGTTACGGTGAGACTTTTGTGTGCGCAATACGTGCGCATTATCGCTTTTTAGCAGATTTTGACGGTAAAATAGGCGAACATGCGGATGGAAAATTGGTTATATCTCCGAAGGTTGCAGGAGGTTGCAGCTAATTTTGGTATTGATGTAAAGCATAATCTATAACAAAGACTCTCATTGTATTTTTAGCGCAGCAATCGGCAGCAATTTTGAAAATTTATGCGTATGAATAAAAAAAAAAAAATGCAATTTTCAACCATTATTTAGTGGTTTCTCCCAAAATTACTTCCGAATGGAGTAATTATTTGTCTTTAAATTCTATGGGCCCTAAAAATGATCATTCTTAAACAAGCAAATGAAATTTTAAATATATTGAACTACCCATTTAGTAAAAAAATCGTAAATAACGAAAATTTGTCATTTACACATGGTGTACCACTAACAAGTCATTTTCTGGTCACTTCAAAGAAAAATAACCAAACTAAAATCATTCATGATGAAATATTTTATGGAGATGTTCTAAGGTTGCTATCTTTGCTGAGAATATTAAAAAACAAAATTGGTTAGGTGACCAGAAACCAGTTTTGGCGCACTTTTGCTGACGCCTGGCCCACTGTGCGCCTGCGGCTGGAGTCGGCCGTTGCAAGGTGTTAATGGCCAAATGGGGCATCGACACTGAAGGAAGGCCAGTATGCGAATGCGGAGAGGAGGAGACCATGAGTCACCTTCTACAATGCGCTCTTCTCCCCCTCCTGCTCCAAGCTGACCTTACTACTCTTTCGCCTAATGGGATCGCCTGCGTTCAATACCTATGGGTAGAGTCTAATTCAGATTCCCCTAAGAACCAATATATATATATATATATATATATATATATATATATATATATATATATATATATATATATGCAATGAATACTATGATCTTTAAAATGTAATCACGTATAATTATAAATCAAACAGAAGAATAAGGAGAAAGGACTCGAGAAGAAGAAGATGACTATCACGTGACATTTGCCTCGGCCTGTTTAATATCTAAACTCTGATCTCTAAACGGGTCTTTTTTGGTTTTAAACAACAATGTTTAAATATTAAACAAGAATGTTTAACTTTTAAACCATCATTTTTTTAAACAGCGAAATTTTTAAATCGCGTTCTAACAGTGTATATTCCTTGTTTATTCATATGCTGTATTCAGTCTGTAACAACCTCTATTTGTATCTTAATGTGCAACTTTATATTGTTTTGTCAATTTATGTTAAATTATGTAAACTTAAACAATTATCCTGTAAAGGACAATAATAAATGAAATGAAATGAAATGAAATATGTATAAAGGACTATTGTAATTACTTCATTTCATTTTTGATGAATCTCAATTTTTCTTTATGGTGCCATATTTCAGTTTACAATATTTTCCGACATTTCTGCTATTGATGATCTGTCATATGCCTAGTAATAATATTCTGCTTAACATTAATTTCAAGAGAGCATATAATTTATCAAGATAATTAGTGAAGTTCATTTCATTTATTTAACTAAAGATGATAAACACAACAAAACATATCAGAGAAATGGGAGGAAATTATCCTCAAAGTGTACAAAAATAGAGATTCACAAATGTCATGATATGAAATGTCAATTCTAAATGGCAATGTGATTAACGGCACTTTGAAAACGGTGTTCGCTTTAGACCTATTACAATATGACATATTATGTTGTAAAATATAGATATTGTTATACACATTATCACTTTTGTAATCATTCACATTTCAAACGAATTATCTTTATTATCTAGAACAATAATAAGTGAATTAATTTCATGCTCGAAGTACAATGAAAAAAGAGCAATTAGAAAATAAAAGGTTATATATATACATGCATGTAGAATAATCTAATGGTGATCAAGTTAGGAATACCAAGAATACCAGGCATTATTTACTGCCATGACTGCATAGATATACCGAGTGAGTCAAAAAAAACTTTACACCTAGAAAAATGTCAATAAAAAGAAAACCAATTTATAAATCCCAAATTATTTTACATATTCTGAAAGAGTAACTCCTCCCGCATCTTCTGGTACCATTTTGTGTGGTATGTCTTTACGCTTGGATGAACACGACGCATTGTTTGCAAACATGCAGATTTCGAATTGTGCCAGAATGGGAGTAAAATCAAAACAACAAAAAGATAGAGAAAGGCAACTTCATCGTGATTAAAATAGCATAACTTTTTAACGAAAATGTCTTCCACTTAATAGCTTGGCAGGGATGTTGTTACACATATTGACTACATTTTGTATGAAAATTAGATTGACTCGTGAAGTAATGCACGAATGAGTACACATTAAAGAGCAAATTGCCACTGAAAGACCTAAAAAGGCCTCCTAATATACTTTTGAAAAGTGATCATTTTGTCTTTGACGTGTGCTCACTCATGCCTGACTCTACAGATCTATCTAATTTTCATACAAAATGTAGTCAATATGTGTACCAACATCCCTGCCAAGTTATTAAGCAGAAGACATTTTCGTTAAAAAGTTATGCTATTTCAATTAGGATGAAGTTGCTTTTTTCTAGCTTTTTGTTGTTTCGATTTTACTCCCATTCTAGCACAATTCGAAATTGACATGTTCGCAAACAATGCGTCATGTTCATCCAAGCGTAAAGACATACCACATAAAAATGGTACCAGAAGATGCGGGAGGAGTTACTCTTTCAGAATATGTAAAATAATTTGGGGTTTATAAATTGGTTTTCTTTTTATTGACATTTTTCTAGGTGTAAAGTTTTTTTTTTTACTCACTCGGTATAAACACAACACAAAAAGAAAGTTCCCCCTATTTCAGATATCAATAATTTTTGAACCTGGAGGAATTTAAAAAAATCTAATTATATGTCCATGTAGGGAATTTAATTAACCACAATGGGAGCGAATTTTAGGACAAATCATCCAGTCATGCTTCAGTGAGTAATGGTTGAATGCAAAAATGTCATTTTTTGAAGTTCGCAAGCCTAAAATGGCAACTTTGATTCAATGACAACGGACCCATTTTCAGATTTTAAACATTTTGCACGTCAGAATGTATGCAAAACGTGCTTCCCAATATACGGAAAAGAAATTTGCGTCAAATTTCACGGTTCAGTGAGCATGCAGCAAAAATTGCCCAAACTGCAATTTTCACTTCTTTGCTGTGGTATATTCGATCAAATATGGTGAAATTCCTGTTGTGGAAGTGTATGCAACCAATATCCATGCATTCACGGTTGAATGAACCCATCAAACAACCAAAAAAATAGGTCATTTTAGAATTACGAAAATGCATTGCAGTAATTTTATGCACCAGAAAGCATCTCAAAAACTTTTTTTGGCTTATATTTAAATTCTTTGGGCACGTGTCAATGATCCTATGGCATTTTGTCATAAAGTCAATGGAGGAGGAAATCAATACCTGACAAATGTGAAATTCGGCCAATTTCATTGATCATTATTGTTAATTCTACTGTGAATTATGTCACGAAACTTGGCACACAGCTTCAACTGATCTCTAGCTAACAGGATCTTGATTCAAATTACGTATTCGAAAAGTCACTGAACCATGACGAAGCCCCAAACTTTCTTCTCATTTTCATGATTTTCTTGTATCTTGTGCCCACTGAGGCGTGAAACATCGGGATTTTTGTGAAAAGAAAATCAAAAGTACTCCCCAAAAAGAATTGTTATATTCAATCAAAGTAAGAATTTGAATTTTAGTCTATATGTGAGAGAAGGGCTTTTCCAGTCTCACGTGCTCACTGAAGCGTGAATTTGTAAATAAATGCAATAGGATCATTGACATGTGCCCAAAGAATATAAATAAAACCCCAAAAATGTTATTGAGATGCTTTCTAGTGCATAAAATTACTGCAATGCATTTTCGTAATTCTAAAATGGCCTATTTTTTGGCTGTTTGATGGGTTCATTCAACCGTGAATGAATGGATATTGGTTGCATACACTTCCAAAACAGGAATTCCCTCATATTTGATCGATTTTACCATGGCAAAGAGGTAAAAATCGCAGTTTGGGCAATTTTTGCTGCATGCTCACTCAAACGTAAAATTTGACGCAAATTTCGTTTCCGTATATTGGGAAGCACGTTTTGCATATATTCTGACGTATAAAATGTTTAAATTATGAAAATGGGTCCGTTATCATAGATTTAAAGTTGCCATTTTAGGCTTGCGAACTTCAAAAAATTACATTTTTGCACTGAAGCATGACTTTTCCTAAAATTCGCTCCCATTGTGGCTAATTAAATTCCCGACATGGACACATAATTAGATTTTTTAAATTCCATCTGGTTAAAAAAATTATTGATATCTGAAATAGGGAGAACTCTCTTTTTGTGTTGTGTTTATGTCTTTAAAGGGAAAGTTCACCTTGGAATTTTATTGGTTTGAAAATTGCAGAAAATGACCAAAAAAATATGAGTGAAAGTTTGAAGAAAATCGAGAAGAAAATAGCGAAGTTATGAATATTTAAAGTTTTGATTCTGTGACGTCACATGCGAGTAGCTCTCCCATGTGTTGTGTATTGAAATTCCATAAATTTGTATTTTTTCATGGTTCTTGATAAAGGAATGGGTCAATTTCATAGAGGCATGAATATGAACATAGTTTTGAAGATATATCAAGTGCACATATGAAAAAATTAATATACTTCTGAAAAAATGACACTTTATGGAATTTCCATACACAACACATTGGAGAGCAGCTCGCACGTGACGTCACATAATCAAAACTTAAAACATTCATAACTTCGTTATTTTTTGGTCGATTTTCTTCAAACCTTCACTCTTATTTTTCTTTTACTTTTCTGCATTTTTCAAAACCAATAAAATTCCAGGGTGAACTTCCCCTTTAATGATTACAGGTGTAATCCTGTATAGCCGAGGAGCTAATTCCACAAAGCTGGTCAAGGCAATGTGTACAAAAGTCTAATCACCCCGAATACATCGTCTTAGAATCGTCCAAGAGCACTAGAAATGTACAACTTTAATTTTTTTTCCGCGTTGCAAGTCTTTTGTGTGTGCGCAATATTGTGTGATATTATTGTTTAACTGCATACAAGATTATTATTATTATTGTTATTATGTATTCTAGAATGTTTCAAGAAACATTTTTTTTTTAAATCACAGTTTATTAAATTTCACCGCCTTTTTCCATTCCCTTTTTCCTATCCCCCTCCTTAAAAGCGCAAAGGCTAAAAAACAATTGGTCGAATTCTCTGATACTAGGACAACATGGACTAAACCCACGTGGTCTCATTTTCCCCTTGGTGTAATAACCACTTTGTCTATTATTAGTTATGTTCACACGGGACCATCGGGGTTTTAGTCCTCGAGAACAGTATCCTTAAGAATTTAAACACCGACGGCTTGTTCCCGAGTTTACGTTCACACGGGGTGCTTGTCCTCGAGAACAGTGTCCTCGAGGACAAGCGAGCGGCTCGATGACCGGAAGTACAAAGTTGTAGGTAGCGCCGCGCAATCATTTCCCCCTACGTCGCTCCAGTGGGCGGAAGTTTAACCTATGCAAGGGTCACTCTTGTCCTCGAGAACACTAACTCTAAGCTGAAATCCCGTCCACACGGTCAAACGCGCGAATCGGGACCACCCACCGCTTGGAGTTAACTTGGAGTTAAGAGTCTTAACCCTAAGATCTGTCGAGAACATAAACACCAAGTTGTCCTCGGAAACATAAACACCAAGATCGTTCACACGGGCCTTAACTCTAAGTTAACTCCAAGTTATCCTTAAGGACTATGTTCTTAAGGATAACTTGGAGTTAAGGCCTACCGTGTGAACGCTACTATTGTGAATCAGAGTTCCACTCCAAGATAATATTTGGAGCGTGCATGTTTATTATAGGTAGAGAGATTTTTTTTTTCCTCTTTCGAGGTACTTTATGCATCAATTCATCGTTACATATAATATATCGAAGTTATTATTTACATAAATCAATATGATTTTTTTTTTCTCTTCGAGGTACTTTTGCATCACATTCATCGTACATATATATAATATCGAAGTTATTATTTACATAAATCATATTAGAATAGGGTGGAGTCAAATTGTTCAGAGAGAGAGAGAGGGGGGTGGGGTAAGGGAAAGAGAGAGAGAAGAGGAGAGAGAGAGAACGAGGTGGGGAAGATGAGAGAGAGGAAGGGGGGGGGGTGAGGAGAGAACGAGAAGGGAAGAAAAGGAAGTACAGAAAAAAATAATAAATTTCGGCATTTTTTCAACATAGGTAATACTCTAAGATCCTGTATTAACTGTCTTTGTTTTTTAAATTGAACGTGAATGCGTAAACTTAAAATCATTTTGAGAAGCCATTCCAATACTGTTTGACTATTCAAGAGAATTACCTTTGGAAAATAATTAAGAATAATAATCGTTGTATAGTTGCAAATTGAGCAAATGAAATTAGGACATTTATAAAGCATATACTTTGAATCATCAGGTCTTATTCCAATTAATCATTACTTTTTTTCGTCAATCACAATTCTTGTTTGAACAAACTATAATTAATACGATGAATTTTTCTCCAAAAGTCAGTGATTTGACGACATTTAAGTAAAACATGTATCGATGATTCTGGTTCATTACAATATTTACAATTATGTCATTAGCTATTTTCCATTTGAAAAGATTGTCTTTGAAAGGCAAAACATTATGAAGAAGTTTGAAAGTTAAATTGTTTCACTTTATTTTCTTTTATTTTTTTCCAACTTAAGAATTTAAACATGCCTCCATTCATAATCTATTGTAGATTAAAACATCTTGCCAAAATGTTGCAATTGAAGGATTGTATATTTTCTCTGAATCATCCAATTCATTATAAAAAATGTTTTGCTTTCATGTGAACTCAAATTAATCGTATTTCCATTTGATATCTGAAACATGGTCATTTGATAAGAATGCTGTTTGTTGACGATTATCTTGTGTTTCTTTATTTTTGTTCCCATATTTTTTGGAAAAGCTTTCTTAATTTAGGAATTCAAAATCTAACTAATAATAAGAGAGCTTGTACCTAGGTATTCGTGTAACGAGTTACATGAACGCCACTGTCCGTTTACAAAAATCTGCTTACTTTAAAAATTACATTTGCCTTCCCATTCTTGAAGAATAGTACTTTTTTCTTCCAGGTGTGTTTATATTACTCGTTGTACCATAAGATTTCATTTTTATGTCTTGTACATTTAAGAAAGGAATAATATCTTAAGCCTCACACCCAGTATAGTTACAAGATTAACATAAATAAGATGTAATGCTTATGCTTTTTACAAGACAAATAAATCATTCTTGCTGTGCAACATTTAGTTTAGAAACATTAGGCATGAGTCATAATTAAAGCTGACTCAACAATATCTAAAAACGTTCTCCATTGGCTTCACCACCTTTTCATGTATTTTGAAAACCAAGATAATTGTAATCGCTCGGAATTTTTGTTGTATATTAATCATATCCAAACGCCCAGCAATCATGCTTTCGAAGTAACAACGCTCTCTTTACCTTGTCTTTTTTTGAACCGCCAAAGGGAAATTGTAAATAATCTGTTTACGTCAAACACACAATTTTTGTGGATAGGTAAGACGCACGTCGCAATGTAAACAATTGGGAAACAATAAGTGTCTTTAATATATTGTTATTTTCCCATAAATTAGATTTCTCATTTCATACCTTTTAGCAAACGACTCAATTTTCTGTAGTTTCGATTCCAGTTTAATGAATCAGATTCTTTTCTGTCTTTTGTTATATCATACACCTAAATATTTCTAATAGGTTATCTGTCCATTCTAGGTTTTGTAAACATTCTTCTTGATTCCTTGTAGACATAATATTAGTTTTCATTAAATTTAATTTTGGGCCTGCTTAAACCCCAAACTTTTCTACTTCTTTATAATGGCATTATTCCCCGATTCTACAGAGTCAACAAAAATTATTGTATCATCAGCTAATTGAGATATCTTTATATTCTCATGTAGATTATTCAAGGGTATCTGAATACCTGTTATATTTCTGTTTTGTTTTACTCTCACTGCCATTACTTCGGCTACCATTATAAAAAGGAGTGCCGATAAAGGGCAACCTTGTCTGACACCTTGTTCTATTTTAAAATCTTGAGATATCCAGCCATTGTTAATGATTCGTCCTTTTGCATTACTATAAAGAATCTTAACCCATTGTTTGAAGGAATTTTTAAACATAAGCCTGTCTAACAACAAAAATAGGAAATCATGATTTATATTATCAAAAGCTTTTCTAAAGTCTAAAAAAATAAAAATACCAGGATTATCTGTATAATTACAATATTCAAGAACATCTAAAACTAGGCGAATATTCTGTACAGCAGAACGTTGTTTTAAATATCCAGTTTGATCAGCCGAAAAAACCTTTTCTAAAACTTTATGCAAACGTTTACAAAGTGTTTTGGCAAGGATTTTGCAATCGATGTTTAACAGTGAAATTGGCCTCCAGTTATCTAAGAGTCTCTTATCTCCTTTCTTATGCAACAATGTTATAACACCTTGCTTTTGGCTTTCTGACAATGCTTGTTTTTCAAAGCTTTCATTCAAACTATTCATGAACAAATACTTCAAATCATCCCAGAAACATTTATAAAACTCAGCACTCAATCCATCACTGCCGGGGGATTTGTTATTTCCCATTGTATTAAGGGCTTTAAAACATTCTTGTTCTGTTATCGGTCCTTCACATAGCAAGGCGTCTTCTTCAGAAAGACTGGTTAAATTAGAGGTTTCCAAATACATATTGATATCAGCTATTGTACTCTGTGATTGTTTTGAGTACAGCTTACTGTAATATTTAACTATTTCTTTTAGAACATTTTCGTTACCAGTAATAATTTTATTTTTCTTGTTAAGTATACAATCTAATTCTTTTCTTTACCGTTTCTCTTTTCTAAATTGAGAAAATACTTGGTTGATTTTTCCCCCTCTTCCATCCATCGTTCTCGGGATCTGATATAAGCACCTTTACATAAATTAGAGTGCCAATTTTCAATCTCTCTTTTCAATTCCATCATTCTCTCTATATCTGTTGCGGTGTTGTCTTTATCGACTTTACTACACACTTTAGTATATTCGTCATACATTTTCTTGTATATTTTTGACTGTTCTTTTTTCTTTTCTTTTGAAAATTTCATAGTGAATTCTTTTATTTTGATTTTACACATGTCCCACTTGGTTCTTGCATTTAATTGCTTTAATCTAGTGGATTCAGATTGGATAATATTTTTAATTTGGATTTTGAAGTTATTATCACTCAGAAGTGAATTATTGAACTTCCATAGACCTTTACCCCTTTCAATTTCTCCTGTTTTAATTTTTAAGGATATTGCAGAATGGTCACATTTAATTGCTGGTCGGATATCGGTAGTTTGCACATTGCAATATAGTGATGCTGAAATTAACCAATAATCCAATCTTGAATAGATTCCCAACAATGTTTGACGCCATGTGTATTTTTAGATTTGAAGGATACATTCCTCCAACACACATAACTAAATTTCTTTATAACTCAGTGTCTAACCATTGAATAGTTGTTTAAATGAACACTCTAGGTACATCGTGAGGGTTTGAACACTATCCAGTCCACTGGAGAATGAGAAAATCTTGTATTTTGTTTAATCCTTTATCCATATGAACAGACTTTTTGTAAAACAGTGATTTTTTCAGATTATACTACGTCGGAGCATACACGATTAAAAATAAGAATACTTATTTTTGTTTTAACTCTAATCAACTTGCTGTCTATCGTCCTCGAACGATTTTAATCACAAACTGTCAATTATCTCATTATCATTCTTTTATCTTTATAATATTAGACAGTACTACCACCTTTGAATGGTTTGTCCGTGTTGAAAGAAAGGAAGCTCACCACACTCGCTCTACTATAACAATGGTTCTCTGTTCAGATTATTAATTGATAAGTTTCTTGTACAAAATTATGTGCTTTGAAAATGCTTAACGCATTGAAAATATATTAGTTCGTTTCTGTTTTGTCTCATATTTTCCTCTCACATTAGGGATATGACGGTGTATAAGTTATGATTTCATGTAGATCAAATGTGTTCTATCGCTTCCTTATTTCAAACATTTCAATCCATTCATTCAGTCGCCCTTATTTCTTATTTTTCTTTCCTCGCTTTCGAGGTTTCTTTCGTTTCTTAGCATGCATACTTTGGCGTGGAGTATTTGGTGACTCGAGTCGACAGTGATGACTCTTCCATTCACTCCTCGTAACCTCCTGTTGCGATCTGTCCATGTTGCTTCATCATCGTGGTCATTGGTGTGTGAAGATTCCCTAGATGGAACTCTCATTTGCGAACACTAGGTCATTGGCTCGTTGCAGGTTCGTTGATTGATCCGAACTCACGTAGGCGCCCGCTGCATGTTGGTGTTTGGCGCTGGAAGTATCAGGCTCAGAGTCGCGTGTGTCGATGCCTTCTTCTGTTTTACGCCGGTATTGTCTGCGTTAGATCTTGGGTGTATGTGTGGTCTGGGGCTTCGCCGTGGCGGTGTCATTAGTGGTTGGCGTGGCAGCACTCTGGTTACAGTCGGTAGATTAGTACAGACGCGCTCACGATGACCGGTCCAATTTGCATTTCCTACATGTTTAGGTGTTGGTTATAATTGATAGGAAAAGTGACCTTTTGGAGACATTTAGAGCCACGAAGTAATATCTCAGTTGTCCGATATGAAATAGTCTTGCTCTAAAAAGGTAGCGATGGTAGTAGATCTCGGAGAGGTTGAGATTGGGGGTCGATATAGCATATCTATCTCCATTTAGACAGTTTGAATTAGTTGGCTCATGTCACTCCTTAACCTTTTGTCTAATGATATCGCCTCTGATGTTACATTTCATTTGTTCTAGTGATTGCTTGATTAGATCGTCCCCTACAGATAGAGAGATGATAAGTATAGAAGTACCACGACTATTAACAAATGATTATAAGATTGTGGAGCTTTTGTGTATTCGATGCTGATGTATTGTCTAAATGGATGTTCGAATCTATAATGATCACGACGGTTGAAGGTTTGGACGTAGCCATGCCACAAGAACTCGGTAATGAGTGCAGCGAAGGACTGATTCCAAGGGCAGGTGGTTGGTGCACAAAACCAGCACGTCCAAAAGTAAAAAAGTTTTACAATTCAAACTGGAATTCGATGCCGCTTCCATCCATCTCCTGCTTGTAAATTTTGTCAAAATATTCATTTTGAGCCACGGTGAATTCATCCTTCCCACCACCAACTTTACCTGCCGATGCAATAAGAGGTTAGTTTATTATTCAAGAGGTTTTATTTTTTTACCCTTCACAAGTATTGGGATGTGGGAGAGGTCATTACGATTCGCGAATCCAGGAAAATCGAATTGAATGCATTTCTCGGGCCCAATTGTCCGGGGACGAAAGCGGCTCTATTATGTTTACGCATGGGCCCGATACTTTCATTGTATAAAATCTGGCTGCGTCCGCTACTGTAGGGGAGACCGGGGACAATTGTAACACTTTTTTCCCTCCAAATTTGACTTATCAACTTTATTATAACTAAATACTTGCTTAAAACCAAGTAAAACGAAATTTGGATATCTTAGTTCGACATATGAATAGGTTTGGGTTAAGTAAAACTATTTATTTTGAAGCCATTATCATTTCAAAACACGAGGTCGAGTGTTACAATTGCCCCTAAACTAGGGGCAATTGTAACATACGTACGGGCAATTGTAACACATGAAATTGTAACATTTTGCTTTTCTTTATCAAATCTATGCACTTGACAGATCCAAGATTTAAAACAAACAATTAACCACATCAGCTAATTATCATAAAACATGACAATGCTTGAATTAAGTTACATTATATTTTTCACTTTGTTATACAGTGGCGTATCAATAAAAACGGACAGTTTTGAAAAGTCTGTCAAAATTTTGTTTCAAATCATGATGTCCATATTTTATGTTAATAGATGCCTCGAAGTCTTATCTTTCAAATGTAATTAACAAAATAAGTTTCGTTCATGCTTGAGTACACACAGAACATTTTTATCGGGGGCTCAAAAAAGGGCTTGCGCACAAAATGGAAAAACGAGAAATATGATCATACTGACTTCTTGCTAATCAGACAGTCTTCTTTCTAACTTTTTCTTTTTCTTTGCCAATATTTTCGAATTATGATTTGAAATTCATTTTACAAATCTTTTTATTGATGTAATTGTTTTGTTTTTTGTTTTTGTTTTTTTGTTTTTTGTCTTTGTCATTTTAAATATGTAATCTTTTTGCAATAAATTTTCCTTCAAACTTAAATGCCTATTTTTTGTCACCAAGAAAGGGGCATGTCGATGCTTGTTTAATTGATTGATTGATTGATTGTTTGTTGATTGATTGATTGATTGATTGATTGCTTTTGTTGTTTTGTTCATGCTTGAACGAACACGGAAAGTTTTTGTCTAAGGTTAAAAAAAGGGGGGTATTATTTTATTTAATCGGGTACTACATTCGGATGATTGTTACTCTTAGCAACTGATAAATGATTACTGTTAGCCACATGAGGTGATTTCCTATATTCTTCCAACGATATAAATCAATCATTTATAACAATCAATAAAAAAAAAGTAATCGATCAATCAATCAATCATTTAAAGAAACAATGAATTAATCAAACGATCAATCATTCAAAATGGTCATCTTATCAATCCTTCATTCAATCAATCAATCAATCAATCGATCAATCAATAATTCAATCCATCAATCAAACAATCAATTAATCAAATAAACAAACGAACAAACAAAGCAGTCCAATCTATCAAATAATCTTCCAACCAACTAAATCCCTTTCTTGGGTTGATAACATTTCTAAATAATTTTCTTAGTTGAGGGAATATTCAGTGCTAAAGATAGCATGTTAACGTGAAAAAAAAACAACAACAAAACAAAACAAAAGCAATTTAAGTACAAATAGCTTTGTAAATGTATTTTGAAAGTATATTTCTAAACCAATGGCAAAGATAATGACAAGGTTAAAAGTAAGTCTGCTGGTAGCAAAAAGTCTGATGATCGTATTTCTAATTTTTTCTATTTTGTGCGCAAGCCTTTTTTTGAGCCCCCGACAAACGTTCTGTGTGCGCTCAAGCTTGAACGAAAACTCATTTTTCAAATTGCATTTGAAAGATAAGACTTCAGAGCATCTATTAAACATCAAAATATGGACATCATAATTTGAAATTAAATTTTGGCAGACTTTTCAAATCTGTCCCGTTTTTATTGATACACCCTGTATACATGGCATGGGATTATTGCAGAAGTTTACGTGCTCTGTATGGGCGCTGAATTGTCCCGGGGCTAGGTACGGGGCACAAGTATTTCCTAAACGGCATTGTTACTATTGCCCCTGTGGTGGGCGACCATGTTTGGAGAGATTTTTTTCTATATTAGCTTAGGTATTCATCGTTGAAACGTTAGCAAAATATGGCCTAAGAACATCATTTCTAAATATATAAAAATGACAGCCGTAGCTCATCCACATATTTGTCCAGAAGAAAAACAATGGGTAATGTGAAATATTACTTTCCTACTCAAAAAACGATTTTTCTGCTGTAGAAAGTTCCACGAACCGTTAAATCTGCTAATACTCAAACCGCATGAGGAGCGATGAAATGCGCATGCTCTGTACAAATTTTAAATTTGTAGCGTGTTTCTGCTAGGGATGGGAGCCCCTGTTACAATTGCCCCCGTGTTACAATTGTCCCCGGTCTCCCCTATTCAATGTGCCATTCAACGTCTCTTGTTTTCAACAAAATAATAAAGCGAACAAAAGCTAAATGTGAGCACTTAGCTGTATGCATACATATATGAAAAAGTTCCATGCTAATAAATTATAGCAATTATTCTTCCAAATTCAACATATATCTTTAGGTTGACGTTAGAAAAGATAGAACACTAATATTTCCGTTGTTGTTGTAGTTGTTTTTACATTTTACGGCGCCCTCATTCATTATATGAATATTTACGTTACCTTTCCTGAGAAACGGTCTTTCTGCAAACAGCCTGGTGAATAGTTTTCCCTCATAACCCTCCTTATCTTCGATGTCTTGATAAGTCTTCTTCATACCTTTCATCTCAGTCAACTCAACCATCTTGTCCAGCTTTTCCTCCGAGAGAGGGCGCCCCAAGAAATCAGCAACTCTTTTGACGCTTGCCCTTAAATCCTATTTCGATGATAATATTGGGTGCACTTGAGTGCAATAGTGCAATATGATATATATTCCATTCATATGAATATTGCAAGAGTCGAAGAAAAGTTCAATATTCATACTTATGAAGGGACTATTAAAATGATCAAGCTATTATCATGATTATGACGTAAATTGATGCCCCACGTATCCATTGTTAATGCCATAAGCCGTTTCACATTTTACTGTTGGGCATGAGTTGAATAACGGCATCACGGAGTGCAATATTGTAACAATATAGCACTCCTTTTCTCTATTTATACGGGTTATGCATAATACATAGGACATACATTACGCTAAAGAAAAATGAACGTCGACAAGCAAACATCTGAAAGAGTATTAATGTATGGTTTTAATGTATCGAAGAATAGAGTGACCTATATGGCCACATGTCATGAGTTGGGTGGGAAATGCGTTATATGTCCAAAAATTTGTAGAAATGTACATTGTCACAATCAAATATCTCTAGTTTTTCTGTAGTAAGTCAGACATGTATAAAAGTATATATATATATATATATATATTAAAAGCAGAGATTGATAGGAATATGATTAACTAATTCTAGTGCCTGTATAGGGTGTGTCATAAAAGCTATACAGAGTGTTTCCGGAAAAAAATGGTTTTAAAAAACTTCACAATTTTACTGGTGAATAATTTCTTAATCTTTGCATCAAATTAAATGAATAATCTTGGAACGTTTTGATAGGACCCTATGCTTCTAAAAATATATAAACTTGTAATGCAACATTATTTTTTCTAACCACTTCACAGGCTGTCAAAAAAAGGGGTAAATGTGTGTCTTTTACCATGTTTACACTTCGATTATAAAAAAAGGTTTATTAAAAGTAATATGTTTCAACTTAATTGTTTATCATTATGCATGCAAATATAAGTAAGTGTCGAAAAAATAACAATTATTGTTATGAAATTGCATGTGGTATTTTTTATGCCTGCAATGCATTGTCTATGAGGATGTGTGCATTAAGTATGTTTTCATTGATTATTTAATGGATTAAATGACTTTAGAAAAATCTACTTCACATTTATCTAAAACCAGATAAATTCCAAAGAGAACGATATATCACTCAAACCATAAGACCAATTGACTGCAAAGATATAACGCAACAAAGAATAACAAAGTAACAAAAATGGGAATTCCCGATGCTTTAACACGTGCCTCCACCGTAGGATCCTCCACCCCTTACCCCACTCCACTTAAATTATCTTTGTATTAGAACTATGAGCAGGACAAAGCTGAAACTTGACGGACATGTAGCCTGATAAATTATCTATAATATAATCTATTGCCCAGCTCATGACTGTACATAATTTTTATGGTATGTGAAAAAAATTATGATAATTCTTCCTACAAAATGTAACGCCTCCACCCGTCTACTATATCCCAAAATATGACATATGATATGTCAAGCGCGGCGATTTAATGTCACGACAGGGGGGGGGGGGGGGGGGGGGGGGACGGAAACACCCGAAAGTGAGAAAAAAAATACACTCAAAATTCGAATATACTTCGCACATTATGCAGAAACTAATGAAAATGCTTGCGAGCGCGAAGCGCGATCCGAAAATTTTGCCTTATAATAACATTTAGCATTGTATTTTATATACATTTTACCTTTTTATAAGCTTCACAAGCTAATCACTACATGTTAACCTTAAAAAATGTCCCCCCGTCCCCCCGGGATCGCCGCCAATGGTAATAGTCAGCTTTCATTGTCAAGAACAATGCTAGTTCATAGCAATGCTAAAATGTGCCAATCGCGAATTGATTCAGATTTCTTAAAATCCAGGGCTAACACATTAAATAACAGGAAATCAAACTTTACAAAGCTGTGAACTGAATCATCATAGTACTAGTAATTCACCATAGAAGCAGTTCATTGCCAGGTTATTCAACTTTTCCCTATTTTTAGATCGTGAGGTACATTATCTCAATGTATGACCTCAAAAAAAAAAAAAAAAAAAAAAAAGATGATGATGCGTACATACCTGATGGAAATCTTCGTATTTACAAAGAAGAATATTTGGTCGATGCTTGTGTGAAAACCATCCTTTAACATGACGGAACCAACTTCCATTAAACACTATCGACAGAATAAACGTAAATACAATTTGTAAAATACAAGTAATATATTGAAATAAGTAAGATAACAATAACACAAGAAAAAGGAAGTTACAAATACATCATAGAAATCGCATGACACGTCTAAAAACATTCCTCCACGTTGATGTACTAAATCAATTCAAATTATCATTGAATGTTTCGCCGTAAAAATAAAATGAAATAAGACATATTCATGTTAGATAATGGTTAATGGGATTCAATGAAATTTAAATTCAATTTTTGTCATATATATTTCATTAAATTTCTCTTTCAAATCTACAGAAAGAACAAAAATCGGAATACTTACTTTTGTCTGAAAGAAAGTAAGGAACGAATCCTTTCCACCCTTCGATCCAGTCGGGAAGAGATGAACCGAGGAATTTGAAATATGAGACACATACATCTTTCGGGTTCCGAGAAAAATAGATGACCTGGTCGAGTCAGACAAATTGACATTGACGAATATAAATATTATCATTCAACTACCCCCACTTCTACTAAGTTACTCACTGAGATGCCGGTACAACAACTACTGTTTTTACTAAACACAACACAAAAAGTAACTTCGAAAATCAAAATGTAACGTTTTTCTTTTTAAATCGGAAAGAGTTGATTTTTTTTTTACATATACGTGTAGGTAATTTCACCAGCTGCCATTTGAACATGTATTATGATTAGACGTCGTTTCATGCTTGATTGAGCACAGTAATTCAGCAAAATGTCATAATAATTTCCCAAACTTAAGTCCTTGAATTTGAATTAATGGTTTCGAGACAAAATTTCAACATCATACTTTTGAACAGGCATTCAACATGTGTGCCCTAAATGGCAATTTAAGTTCAGAGTCAAATATAACGGTTGAAGGATCACTGGGTGGGAATCGCAAATAAACTATTATATATGACATTTTCCAAGGTTAATATTATGAAGTATGGAGAAATTGTTTTGTTAATGCTTTTTCACCTTTTGCATCATTTCATGGTTGAATGTACACAAAAAACTGAGCTAAGTTGAAAAATAACATATGTTCGTCCTTGTACTTTGGTGGGTAAAGTGGGTGGAGCTAGTTGCTGTGGGCAACGAAGCGTTCGTTAACTTCTTTTCGTGTTTTTCTCATGCTGTAATACGAGTTTGACCGGAACATTCTAAAATGCATCGAAATACTCGAAACAGGCAAAACGGTGAATATACACTTCTACTTTGGATATTGGTGTATTAACCAATTCAACAAACAATTGGGAGATTTTTTTTGTTCAGTTTTATGCTTTTTGAAAGCGTCATCAAAGTGATCATCAAAATATAGAAAACATTGTCGGAACTTGCCAGCGATTAAAAGAAATCGACAGGTTAAATTTTTTTTTTAAAGACTGTTATTCGATTTTCCCATATCAATTCTACTCCACGTGAAATGTAAATCTAACGTATGGCATTAAATCTTAACATAAAGACGCGTCCATTATTTGAGGAGGGGAAACGCAACATTACATTCATGAGAAATACAGCTGAGCGGCGCAGAAAATTATACGGGTCTACATTAATGTCAACTAAACCCGCGCTGGCGGCGGGAAGCGAACAATTGACAACTGCATGCAATTATTACTTAGCGTACAAAAACTCGCCTAAGAAATCTTCCCTGTGGTGGAATGGTATTGTCCGTCGATCTGTTTGAGCAAATTACTCGTGGACATGAAATAAATAATTGAACTTTTATCATAGTTTTCGTAGGTAGATGCTTCAGACAAGAATGGGGAAAAGGACATTCTGGCAAGCCTATAACACGATTGTGCTGAATTTGTAATCAGAATCTTTATTTCACATAGATTGATGTTCCAAACTTTTATTGATTATAAATAGTGATCTGTCACTTCTTGCGAAGACGCCGTCCACATGCGATATGCATGTGATATGCGGAAATATTGACCCATCGAGTAAAGATTCTTTTGTGATAATGTTTAAAGTGACAGGACTTTTTCTTAACCAATCGAAATGAATGTACCATCTTTGGAAAGCTGAGAATTCAAGCTTTTAAAAATTGCGCGAACAGTAAGGTGTAATATATATTTATGCGTCATCAAGGAAGATGACAATGCTGAGCTATTTTGAGAGCAAAATTGGCCATATTGTACAGGAATTTTATCTGACATGGCTTTCGAATTGACACAAGTGACAGAACTTTTTCTTTTCCTTCCAATTTGTTATTCCTGTTATTAAAAAATTCAGAATCTTAGCTTACTTAACCAGAGCGAACATTTATTTGAATTTTTTTTTGCTCGCCCTTATCAAGAAAACAAAGTGAAAAAACTGTGCAAAATAAAAAATGTCTATGGCCGCGTTCGCTTTGAGTAGAGTGAGTAGAGCGCCCTCTTTCCCTTAAGTTTACAACTAGAATTGAAATGTGCGACTTCCTGGAGACTCGGGAGACGTCGCAGCGACCTCTCCGAGACTCCTGAGACTCATAATTGAGTAGAAGAAAATATAACAAAAATATGTAAATAATACCGTAACAAATTAGGTTTATCTCTTATGAGTTCTAATTATATACCAAGATATATGCAAAATAATATATGACGAAGGGCGTAATGGTTTTTATACTTTCATGCACCTCGCATTTCACTGATTAGCCGAAAGCTCGATTAAAAATTCAAAGTTCAGCAACGTCTAAGCTTGTCCTAGACTTTTTATTTATAACAATCAAAAATAATCTGGTAAAAACCTAAAAATTCGCGTCATTAGCCAATGCAGGACAAAAGATATTCCAGTTTGTCGACTCCATTCATTTCAGAAGTTCGCTGCATTCCAAGATACCCCTTAGTCCAGAAAACATATAACAAAAGAAAATGCCTCACGTCGATAGGCGTACCTACTGAAACGGTCTTGATTAGGCACTCTATATTTGCGGCTTTCTCTAAATTCGCTTCGTTTGCTAGGGTTCGCAACTTCGTGAGTTCCCCCCTTTAAGGAAGGGACACTTTAATTTGTCCCCAGCATGAGTAAATGGGGGGGGGGGGCTACTCAGACTCAAGTGTTACGTAAGTGTTGATGCTTATTTCTTAAATGAGAATAAAACACCAGGAAACAGTTGAATTACATGAAAACAGGGAAATAAGAGAAATAGATAAATGCAAAATATGACAAAAGTGGAGGGGCTGAATCGAAAGTGGGGGAAGGTGCTGAACAGGCCAAAAATCACAAAACGCTGGCCATTCTTGCGTTTTTGTACACGTTTGTTAAAAAAAAAGGGGGGCTGAACCCAAGCCCCCAGCCGGTTCCATGGTCCCTCTATTGTTATATTAACAATCCGGCGAGCAAGACTGCATGATATCACGTATGAACAACTTCCCACAATACTTTTGTACGTATGCACTTGACTATGAATCATGCATGAATTCCCAATGTGTGTCGCATTTGTTCTGTGTTACATTGGCAAGAACATGTAATACATGTAATAATAACTGCCACGTAGGCTATAAAATTGGTACAACATCAAGGAGGATCGTGTATGTTGTAGCATAAATCAGAGGCGGTTGGAGGGATGTGGGCCGGGCGTCCCCCCCCCCTGCAAACAAACAAACAAAACAAAACAAACAAAAACATAGAAAAAAAATTGGTAGGGAAAACCTATATCCCGTTTCTCGTAACAGTCATAATTTCGTGGACATTCCATCAAAACGAGCGATAATTCTACACAAGTCCCTATGGATTGTGCAAGAACTTAGAACCCGTTTCGAGAAACAGGCTTCTTAGAAAGCACATTTGATGACGAAAGTTCTTACGGTACATTATTAGTCCGATCATTAAAGGGGAAGAAAACCTTAGGAATTCATTAAATTGTACAAAAACAGGAAAATCAAAGAAGCTGATCAATGAAAATTTGAGAAAAAATGAATGAATAATAAGAAAGTTATGAGCACTTGAATGTTGTGATCACTACTGCTATGGGGATCCTCACATTGGCAACGGGCCCAAGATGTGTGATGTCATACATGAACAACTTCCCCATTACTTTTGTACATGTTTCACTCAATTTTTTTTTTTTTATTAATTCCGTTAAAAGATCTGAGATTCTTTTCATGGGAGGACATATACAAGTTCACAGAATATAATCATGTGTGAAGAGTCTGTACTACCATTAGAATGAGGAAAAAGAAGATTTTTTGGTATTTTTTTTTGTATGTCATATGGGAGAGTTGTTCATGTGTGACATCACACATCTTGGGCCTGTTGCCAGTGTGAGGATCTCGATAGCGTTAGTGATCACAACATTCAAATGCACATAAATTTCTTATTATTTATTCAATCTTCACTCACTCAGGGGCATTCCAGTTGGTCACACTCACCTTTGATTCCTTGATCTGCTGTGGAGTGAACTCTTCTAAGATGTGACCGCCAATAATTCGCGGTGATGACCACTTTGCAATTACCTCATGACCAGGTTTGCCCCAGCCATCGCCATCGTGTGTTAATGCGAGGTCCAGACCAATCACCATGTGGGAACGATCAATCTTCTCCAGATCGACGTCGTTCATGATGAGGAAGACGATCTCACCAATCCAGTGAGTTCCTGCAACAATATTTTTCCGAACAAAAATACACGATAACATACTAAAGAGCAAATCTGTCCAGAAATGTTTGCTATAACATGAAAATGAGTAGAGAAAAAATAATGGAATCATGATATCAGCGGTAATCGAGCCCGAGACCTCCGGTTTCCTTTAGATTGGCACTCTGACCGACTAACCTATGAAAAAACATATATTGGTGGTGATGGTCCCACAAACCTTTCCATAAATCGTCATGAAGATTAAATTCTGCCTCTCTGCCAGCGCCATCAAATGGAAATTCCTCAAGGGAACGTTTTACGTCCTATACTCCTTTAATGTTATGGATGACATGCGCACTTGTTAACAACTTTAAATTGCATTTATAATTTCAAATTTATGCCGACGACAGCGTGTTACTATTTTTTCTTGGCACTCTTCACATAATCATAATAAAACGGAATGCAGAACTTGAAATTCCATCGAACGGGTGACAGAAAGGTTAGGAATAAAATTCACTATTGATCTATCACGGACAGGTTCAAACACCCACCCCGCCCCCCCAAAAAAAACTCTCTTATTTCATTATTATTATATATATATATTTTTTTTTTTTGGGGGGGGATGTGTGTGTGTGTGTGTATAGACACCAGATTGTATGAATTTGAAGTCGACACGTATTGTGCGCTTTAACTGCATGCATGATAAATGAAGCTTAGTATACAGGTCTGGGTAAAATGGATAACAAAACATTGAAAATAATTCAGAATAACACTGCAAAATTCAGTAATCAGGTAATGACACAGACCCAAGATCGCACGTCACGTCAAAAGTAATGAAATTGAAGAAGTAGGCTAATTTACTTCATGTCGACAAATAAAGTTTTAATATCTGGTGTTTTATCACGTGCATCAAGACACTGGCCGAAAAATTAAACTCAGATATATATATTATCTGATAACAGTATTTGTAAAAAAATAAATAAAAGAATTAAAAAAATTAAAAATAAATAAATAATAATAATAAATCATGGACAAGACAGGTATCTCAAAATGAATGATAAATTTGCAACATATGTTGTTTCAATGGTACAACATTTTGGAAATCTCTGCGTAATCATGTTAAAAGATCTGGGAATGTTCGTTATTGGAGTGTATCATAACAATGCCTCAAACACGAACACATTCCAGAACAAAATTATAGAATCAGTTAAATTACAGTAAAATCAAAGTAAATTGTGTTTTGTAGCGTTTATCTTTAATTTTGATTACTCCCCATATCATGCATATAACGTACATAACACATTAATGTTTTGCTAGAAGTTCGAGCAAAATTATAATATGTTGATAATATTTCTATTTTGTACCCTTCTTTGTTAACATTGTAATTGTTAGGTTTCTCATTCGATATTCGGACCCCATTACAAAACAAAAACCGAGCTTATGTGGAGAAATATATTCACAATGATAAGTCAAGATATTCTTGAGAATTTGATTTCCGTCCCCCTTCAAAACCTTGGGTTTGCCATTTATGATAAGACCAATATACCTGACTTTGGGTAGGTGACAACGTAGACATCATCAGGCCTCGTTTCCCACTTTTTCAAAGCTTCAAGAACCTCCGGTGGTTGGGTGCCTGGCAGCGTAACTCCTTTATACTCGTGGGTCGGGCTAAATAAATCAATGGGTGATCCTTTTGGTGTTGCTGACGAAAACACATCTCCCACGTCAACGGAAGCCATGTTTTGCTTCTTTTCCACGTAATAAATCCTTTTCTTGAAGCAGCAGATATTGTTTAGCAAATTATTTGTAGTTGATTATAAACACTGTGCCGCGATTACGAAAAGAGGGCCTGTGTTCATGGTGGTAGGGAAATTGAAACAAATGACTGCGACACAACGCTTTCAGCTCGATAGGCTTTGCGTACGATACGTTGGTTCGACACAGAAAAATAAGGAGCAGATCCAGAATTCCATGAAAAGGGGCGATGCCCAAAATTTTAATTTCAGATTTTTGCACACCCTTATTTTTTTTTGTCAGGATACGTCGGCCAATCAGAAAGGTGCTCTTTAAACAAGTTATACGCCACGACAGCAAATTTTGCCCCCGGTGAGAAGGGGGGGGGGGCTTTTTATTTGTCGGGGGAAGGGACCGGCCCGTTAGAAGACCTATCCCTTGGTCTGCGCCTGAGATCTGCACTTATTAACAAAATAAACCCCTCCCAAAAAGGTTTGCAAGTGGACTTTGGGCAATAATAACTTTTCAGGTACGCTTTAGTTATTCCTGATATTCATACCATTGGAAAGATAATTTATTCCCCTTTTTATTGATATCCCATTTGTAATGATTGTGTCATGCTTCAATGCACAGAATATCGAAATATGGAGAAAAGTACAAAGTCAAATGCTGTAAAATGCACTTTTATTGATTACATTGAAGTTCCGCAACTTGACTTTAGGTCCTGATAACTTTGGGGATATTTTCTAATTTTTATTGAATTCTATACCATTGTCAAGTTAATTTATTCCTCTTTTGATTGATACCATATTTGTCATGGTGATGTCATGCCTGGGTCCACAGAAACCCTGAATGCCACCTGAATACATGGCAAAGCGGAAGATAATTTTCAGTTTAAATTTCTGTAACACTACTTTTAACCTTGATACATTTTAATGTGGGTTTTTAATCATTATCAATTTTCATAGCATTAAAAAGTTCATTTATTCTTCTTTTTATTGATGCCCTATTTGCAATAGTAACATCATGTTTGAATGCACATAACTAATGAATATAATGCAAAGTAAAAAGTGGAAAATCGCGAAATGCACTGTTATTGCTGGCAACAGACAATAATACTGACAATAGGCATTCAATTTGCAACATTTAACTTCTGACTTGTCCCAACATTCGGGTGTTCTGTGCATGCAAGAACAACACTCTCGTTACAATTAGGGTGTGATTAAAAAGAGGAATGAATTTACTTGACAGTGGTATAAAATTCAATAAAAATTAGCAAATACCCCAAAAAGTTATCAGGGCCTAAATTCGAGTGGCAGAACTCCACTTTGATAAATGCATTTTGCAACATTTGACTTTTTGCATTTCTCCATATTCTGATATTCTGTGCATTGAAGCATGACAAAATCATTACAAATAGGATATCAATAAAAAGGGGAATCAATTATCTTTCCAATGGTATGAATATCAGGAATAACTAAAGCGTACCTGAAAAGTTATCATAGCCCAAAGTCCATTTGCGAAACTTTTTGGGAGGGGTTTACTTTACTTCAGCAAGTCATAAGCCAGTAGCGGACGCAGCCTGATTTCATACAATGAAAATATCGGGCCCATGCGTAAACATAATGTCCCCAGACAATTGGGCCTGAGAAATGTATTCAATTCGGATCTCTTGGATCCGCGCCTGTAAGCTTCATGATTCTGACTAAGTTTTAGGAACATTGCTGCGTGACATTTTAGAATAGAACTGCGACAATATTGTGCAATAAGAATACTAACACCAATTCATACCGTAGCTTATACTATGTCATGATCATAATGTTTCAAATGAACTTTTATTGAACTTTGTAGACACAACAGTCATATATTATTATTTATGATATTCATTGCTTATACGAGTACTATGTCTGACTCCTCGACCTCAAAGGCCTTCATGTTTACTCTGTGCATTGAAATAAAATCGACTATAAGCTTTGTCTTTTCGTGGGCATTGCAATATCAGGCACGTAACTAGGATTTTTACGAGAGGGTTCAAAAATCTGGAAAATGCACAAAAAGGTACATCAAAGTGTTTTCACTGGTCGTCGATAAGCGGGGGGGGGGGAGGGGGGGGGGTAGTCTGCCATCGGCGCTCAAGAAGAGTATTAGCTATAGGGGTAGGCTGAGGCGTTCGATCGGCCCCAAAGAAATTGTCAAGCGGACCCTTGCTCAACAGCGGGGGGGGGGGGGGGGGGTTCGTTCGAACCTCCGAACACCCCCCCCTAGTTACGGCCTGAATATATTCATCATAATTCCTGCCGCTGAGTTGAAAAACCCTACATCATCTTAAAATCGCCTAACACACAGGCGATCCAGATGGGGCGCCAATGGTTTCTGCTCACCCCCCTTTTTTTGTTGTTGTTGAGAAATCCCACATCTGGCATACAAATATTAATTATAAATTATAGCGCAGAAAATTGCCTTTTCCGCTCTTTGTCTTTATTTTCCGATTTACAGGCTGCGTCCGCTACTGGCTTATGACTTGCTGAAGTAAAGTATTTTGTTAATAAGTGCAGATCTCAGGCATGTGCAAAGTACATTTTTTCTTGCTTATAGAAAACCGGTCATATCTCAAGATCTACAGCACCAAATGGGATGGGAAAAAATGCAGAAGAAAGCCTGTGTTTCCTACTTAAAGGAAAATATTTTTTAAATAATAGAATTTTTAGAATTTGATTTATTTTCATACTTTAAAAAAAAAAATGTTTTCCATTTGTACCATTTTATTTATAACAGACTTTATAGTAACAATAATGGGAGCTCCTTCACGCGTGACGCCGACTAATTTCATATTTCAAGTTCCCGATTCACCCTGTTCACTTGTAAAAGATTTTTAGCGTTATGTTTGAAGAAATCACCAAAAACAAAAAAAACAAAAACAAAAAAAAAACAAAAAAAGATGTGTGTGTCTCAATGTGGTTTACAAGAACTACAAACACTGTCACACAGGAGGCGATCGTTGTGGCGACAACCTATTCATGTTAGAATCTGCCAGAATGTAGTGGGCGACAAAGGCCGTAGCGGCTTAAATTTCCCTGGTCGTTTGGTTCAGCGGTGCGTGCAACGTACGCTGTAGCGCGGCAAACTACAACTGGCCGCAGTTCTGCTCTGCTAAACATGTTCTATCCGGCGACAATCTACGATAGCAAATTGTCGCGACAAGAGAAGACAGGCTACGGTCATTGACGTCAAACTAACTGACGCCGGCTATTGGCCTCTTCTCTTTAGGCGATAGACACGATAATTCATGATTTTAAAGGCGATTGGACCTGCGAATGGTGGCGACAGGTAGTTCGTAGGTTGTCGCCACAACGATCGCCTTCTGTGGGACAGGCCCTAACCCTATGGACAGGTCCAATCGCCTATAAGATCGTGAATTATCGCGTCTGTCGCCAACAAATACGTAGCAAAATTCTGTTCGCCGCTGGTTTCTCAACAAGTTAAACAATATAGCCGGCGTCAGTTGGGTTGACGTCAAGGACCGTAGCCTGTCTTCTCTTGTCGCGACAAGGTGCTATAATCGTAGATTGTCGCCATATAGAACATGTTTAGCACAGCGGAACGGCGGCTAGTTGTAGGTTGCCGCGCTCCAGCGTACGTTGCACGTATCGCTGAACCGAACGCCCGCTACGGTCTTTGTCGCCACCTACATTCACCAAAATCAGGATCGGCCTCCCATTCAGATACTGTACGGTCGCCGCTAATTTTTGAAATTTTCAAAAATCACTCACAACCCAAATTATGATGCGCGACTGAGAGGACTATCACGAACCTAAAGGCGACAGGCCGCCATCAGGTAGAAAACACTCGATCGCCTGTGTCAGTCGCAAGGATCGCCACAGTGCGCAAGTTCATATTTTGCTTGATTTTAAGCTGCGACAAGAGAAGTCGAGCAGCGAGATGCGCGAAGGTCGAGGCTATTGTATTATCGGATACCAGCTATTGTTAGCCTATTGTTTGCGTGGAAGCAAGTCGTTGTCGTAACCTATCGTAGACAGAGTCGTAGATACGTATATGATCTTCGGTCACCTACGATTCTGACACGATTCTGGCAGGTTCTAACATGCATAGGTTGTCGCCACAACGATCGCCTTCTGTGGGACAGGCCCTTAAAGGTCCAACAGGAGGCGATTGTTGTGGCGACAACCTATGCATGTTAGAACCTGCCAGAATCTTGTCAGAATCGTAGGTGACCGAAGATCATAATATCTACGACTCTGTCTACGATAGACTACGACAACGACCTGAGGAAAGGGGGAATTTTGAACTTTGAAATGGAACACTATTTTGCTATGACGGCACCTGTAGGCATATTTTGGCCCCATTCATTTTAGCGCGTATTTTGCAGTAGCTTTTTGAACCCCTACCTTACCATTTTGTCAATTTTGGACCATCTGAAAGCCATTCTTTCAGCCTTTATATCTCCATTTTCCTTGATGCTACAGACTTCTAACAAAATCCATAAAATAGTTGCATGAGTTTGCCTTTTACATGCATAAAAAAAACATTTTATTTCAAATCCATCTTCATATTTTAAATCAATTTAAAAACTCAACAAATCAATGAAATAAAAAATTGTGACTAAAATCACACAAAATTCCATTTTGCTTCAAATTTTCAGGGCATGTTATTCTTATAAATGTGCACACAATCCACATGTTTCACGCTCCAGTAAATAGGCAAAATGCAAATAGCGCCCTCTAAAGTTTCAAAATTTAGCTAAAATCCAAGAGGCTGCATCTGCGTTGTGCCTTGTTAAAACCGTACCCTTTTTTTTATGTAAGTACTTCAGACTATGTCCTTTCCAGCAATGTAAAGAAAAATATATCGATTCATTGACCAAATTGCTCAAAAATGTTGTAGCATGTAAAAAGTTATCGATACCAGGAAATCAAGTTTAACTTCCCCTAAAATAGCGAATATTTAATCTAGGGATTCGAAACTTGGCAGGCATATGTATCAATACATTTCACAACTATCTGTCAATTTTGGTAAAAATTGATGACGTCATCAAAAAGTTATAGACAAAAATAAGCGAATTTACAATGCATTACGTAGCAAGGCATTACGTCATTGTCGTTCAATATTTGCTTCTGAAATTGACATCACAATGACCGTACAATTAGACAATATCTCTCACCCCAATCCATCCAACAGGTAGTACATGCTTTCGTTACCTCACATCTTGACAATTGCAATTCTTTACTCTTTCGTTTACCCGCCAACCAAGTTAACAGACTGCAAAAAATCCAAAATACTGCTGCTCGCGTGACCAAATCAAGAAGATCCTCACGTAGGCTATCACTCCTATCCTAAAATCCCTCCACTGGCTCCCTGTTCAACAGCGTGTTATCTACAAAATTCTTCTCTTAACCTATCGTGCACAAAATAATGTAGCTCCCTATTACATTTCATCTCTTCTGTTAACCCATTCCTCAGGTCGTTCTGGTTTGCGTTCTTCAAATAATGTAAGGCTCAATGAAATACGTACTAAACAAACTTGGGGGACAGAGCATTTACATCTGCTGCGCCTTTTTTGTGGAACAGGTTACCGCTCTCCATTCAGACAGCTAATACTCTTTCTACATTTAAGGCAGCACTTAAAACTCACCTGATGCTTAATGCATACTGCTGAATCATACCAGCAGTTTATAGTCCTTTATTCTTATGTTTAGTTTGTTAATTTTTTACTATTTGTATGCGCCTTGAGCTTTTCTTGAGATGGATATGTTGAGCTTTATAAATATTGTCATTATTATTATTATTATTATTATTGAAATTGCCTTTCCATTGATACCATATATAATATAGGTTGTCATTGAAAATTTCGAGAAAATCATGTTTTTGTAGGAGCCATTTTACCCGTTTGCCTAATAATTGCAAATTTGACAGAACCATGTGAACGCCGGATAGTATGGAAAGCGGAGTTTTCAAAATTGCACTGTAGTACACAACCCTGTTCGTTTAACACACAGATCTTATATGATTATGTAAAACCTACTTCCGTTTCCCAATATATATGTTTTAAAATATACGTTTAAATTTTAATAGTCCTTGAAATCTTTTAGTCAAGGCGTCAATGCACGCACATCGTTCATGTCAACGATTGCAGTTCTAGTCGTTCCAAGTTCCTATTCCGTCGTCTTCTTTTTCTTCCACAAAAAGCCATTCACTTAACACGTGAACCTTGTTATAACTCCCCAGATCCCATTACTCATCCAAATTCGTTCAAACTTCATACACATATCCTCCATGACCCATTATTGATCCCCTGACATTTTATTTTCCAAAATCACTCATCCGTGACCGTCCATCCGCCATTTTGTCAATTTTTGGCCATATGAAAGCCATTCTTCCAGCCTCCATATCTCCATTATCATACATGCTACAGGCTTCTAACAAGATCGATTAAATAGTCCATGAGTTGGCCTTTCATATGCATTCAACAACGCTTTATTTGAAAACCATTTTGGATTTAGGTACTTCAGACTATGTCCTTTCCAGCAATGTAAAGAAAAATATATCGATTCATTGACCAAATTGCTCAAAAATGTTGCAGAATGTAAAAAAATATCGATACCAGGAAATCAAGTTTAACCTCCCCTAAAATTGCGAATATTCAATCTAGGGGCTTGAAACTTAGCAGGCTAATGTATCAATACATCTCACAACTATCTGACAATTTTTGTAAAATTTGATGACGTCATCAAAAAGTTATGAAAAAAAAAATAGCGAATTTACAATGCAATACGTTACAAGGCATTACGTCATTGTCGTTCAATATTTGTTTCTGAAATTGACATCACAATGACTGCTCGAAATTGCCTTTCCATTGATACCAAATATAATATAGGTTGTCACAGAAAATTTTGAGTAAATCACATTTTGGTAGGACAGAGCCATGTGCACGCCGGATAATATGGAAAGCGAAGTTTTCAAAATGGCACTGTAGTACACAAAGCGTATTCGTTTAACACACAGATCTTGTATATGTAAAGCCTAATTACGTTTCCCAATATATTTCACAATATACGTTTAGGCCTACATTTTAATAATCATTTAAATCTTTTAGTCGAAGCATCAATGCATGCACATCGTTCATTTCAATGATTGCAGTTCTAGTTTGCCAATGTAATCCCATTCATACTTAAGTCTCTTGCATCTCTCCTTCGTTGTAGATATAACACAATCGAACCAAGGAAAGTCGTTACGGTCCTTGACGTAGATAGTGAATCTGCAATGTACTATCAACACAATCTGTATCAGAAACCTTAAAGGTGAGATTTGCAACATCGTCGGCTAACGATGCTGTTACGTTTGACCTGGTATTACGGCAGGTGAATGTGAAGTCATTCCGAAGGGCCTTTTCATTTTATAGCAGGCAGGCTTTGATGGAGTGTTGTAAGATAGAAGGTATAACTTCAAGATCAGAGTTTCACACATGATACTATTGGGAGTGTGACCTCATTCATAGGTAACAGATGTGACAACTTAGGAGATGTCATGTCAACAACAGCATTCTGGGACTTCTATGCATTCGGTGATGATATATTGTCGATATTGAATTTCAAATCACTTGTTTTCACAATCGGTGGTTGGTACATAGTCTTGTCAAGAAACTCTGCAAGTTCAATGAAGCATTACAATTCAAACTGAAATTCGATGCCGCTACCATCCATCTCCTGCTTGTAAATTTTGTCAAAATATTCATTTTGAGCCACGGTGAACTCGTCTTTCCAGCCGCCAACTTTACCTGTCAATTAAATAAGATATTGGATTTGTGTTCAACAGGTTTCCTATTTACCTTACTCAGGTAAGTGGAATCCCCCTCCCCCCCCCCCCCCCCCCCCCCCCCCCCCCCCATCAGGGGGTCAACCATACACGTGTGCTTGTTAGAGATACCCCCTTTTGGTAGGGCGAAGCCTTGTCAAAATTGCCCCCTATTACAGGCTTTTGGAAGGGAAGCTGCATTAAAATTATCCCCCCCCCTCCCCACATTACAGGTTTCTGAAGGGGGGGGGGCCAGCAAAATTACCCCCATTTTATTGGCTTTTGGACCACATTCGCGATCCTATTTCACGATTTGTCCTAAACAAAAATTAAAACTACCCCCTGATTTAAAAAAAGGTCAGGGGAAAAGTGCTAAAAGTCCCTTATTTCAATAATTTCTTGTGAAGTTTCCCTCTATTGAGGTGGGGTCTGGAATGTGAATATGAGAGAGGCAATACACCAATATATTGTATTCAATTTGTCGTTCTACCAAAAGAGCCCCTCTTGTAGTTTATAATGTCTAACATGGCACAAATAGAAGCTAAAAGTAAGCATTCGGGGTTTTTTTTTTAGCAATAAGCCTGTATATATTCATACCCTTTCATAAAAAGTATGCGTTTAAGAATTAAGAAAATAATAATAAATAACAAAATATAAAAAATCATTCTAACTTCTGGATAAATCTTAGTAGAGACAAATGAAACTCTTAATACTATTTACCTTTCCTGAGGAAAGGCTGTTCTGCAAACAGTCTGGTGAATCGTTTTCCCTCATCACCTTTCTTATCTTCGATGCCTTGATAAGTCTTCTTCATACCTTTCAGCTTAGTCAACTCAACCAACTTGTCCAGCTTTTCGTCCGAGAGAGGGCGCTCCAAGAAATCAGCAACTCTTTTGACGTTTGACCTCAAATCCTGTTTGAATGATTATATTCAGCTTTTATTGTCAAACAACAATGCTAGTTCATAACAAATACCAATATGTGTCAATCCCTAATTGAGTCAGGTTTAATGAAACGGGTGTTAACACATTAAATGATAAGAAACCAAACTTTACAAAGCTCCGATCTGAATTGATGACGACTAGTTGATATGCAGGCCCTCATCTTCCCCCAATTAAATAGCAGTAGTAAATATCGAAGTAGCTTATTGCCAGATTATCCAACATTTCTCTATTATTAGGTCGTGTTTCACGACCTATACATACCTTATGGAAATCTTCGTATTTACAAAGAAGAATATTTGGTCGATCCTTGTGTGAAAACCATCCTTTAACGTGACGGAACCAACTTCCATGAAACACTGTCGACATAACATGAAAGTAAATACAAATTTAAAAAGACATGTAGAATTGAAATAAGTATGATAAAAATGACGAGAGAAATTGTCAATTCAGGGGGCTGTTAATGACAGCCCCTGCTCAATTGTAGCATTGAAATTTCACATGACACGTGTCATAAGAAAACTTTCCTCCACGTTGAAGTATTAAATCCATTTAAATTATGATTCTTTTTTAATGCAGGTTTCAACGTTAAAAAGAATGACATGGGGCATATTCATGTTAGATAATAATTAATTAGATTCTATGAAATTCAATTTTAATCACATATATTTCATTATGTATCTTTTTTTAAATAAAACAAAAAGAGGAAAAATCAGATTACCTACTTTTGTCTGAAAGAAAATAAGGGACAAATCCTTCCCACCCTTCGATCCAGTCCGGAAGAGATTGACCCAGGAACTTGAAATATGAGACTAGAACGTCTTTAGGGTTCCGAGAGAAATAGATGACCTGGTCGGGTCAAACATTTTGACATAATATAGAGTTTTAGAATCATGTCGACGTGAACATAAACGAGGATCTAGATTTAAAGAATGTAACATTTTGATAATTACGTAATTATGATAATAATGCTGGCTTCTTGCAGGGTGAGGCTCATAGCTCTCCTTCCTTCTGGGACAATTTGACAGGCTGAATTGAGAACGTTGAAACTTTCAATTAGCATATATAAACCCCTCAAAAAATGTCTTGCAATTCAACTTTGAGTCCTCGTATCTTTTTTGTTAATTGTCTACAATTCATTAATTTTATACCATTGGAAAGTTCATTTATTCCTCTTTACACTGATACCCCATTTGTAAAGGTTGTGCAATGCTTGAATGCACAGTATTCCCGAATACAAATCAAAGTCAGAAGTGGAAAGTTGCCAAATGAATGGCTATTGTTGAAAGGCAGAGTTTCTATTTAGTATCATTAAATGGGTCATGCATTATTCCTCAATGTTTTCACTTATTGTTTGGAAGATGAAATGTGCCTTGCCCAAGCGTTTTGCTTGGCAGTGCTTATTTTCATGAGTAGTAGTTTGATAAAGCTAGGATGGCGCGCTTATCAAATCAAATCAGAATAATTTTGTCCTTTATTTGTGTTTCTTTTGATGTTTTTTTTTTATTTTTAGAGACAGAGGGAGGGGGAGTGAAAGAGGATAAATACGGTTCAAGAACAGAGAACGATTGTGTGCTGAAATGGACAAAAAAAAAGTTTGTTTTGATACTGCTAGCTTTGTTTGTTGGAGATGGATGAAAAAGAGATGAGTAGCGAAAAAATTTTGAAACTTGCAATAACCTGTATGTAACCAATACACAAGTAATGCTCAAACCACTCGCTGGTTATTAAAACAGTTCTTTTTACAAACAAATTAACAACAAATACTACCTTAAATTACCTGAAACATTATTTGACATTCAACCAAGAGTATCCAACCTTGTATTGAGCGCCTAACGCACAAACCAAACAAACACAAAGAAACACAAAAACCTTTTATACAGTTAAGAACTCGATGTAAGCAATAGCCATTCATTTGGCAACTTTCCTTTTCTGACTTTCATTCGAGTTTGCGAGTACTGTGCATTCAAGTATAACATAACCATCACAAATGGGGTATCAATGTGACAAGGAATAAATCAACTTTCCAATGATGTCAAATTTAACCATCATAAACAATCAAATAAAAAGATATGAGGGCTCAAAGTTGAATTGCAAGACATTTTTGAGGGGTTTATATATAGTCAATAGGCAAAATATCTATTTCAGATTTTCGAACATTATACCTGTCAACAGGCATGCAACATGTGTGCCCTAACATCATCAACATACAATATTAGGTCAGGGTCAAATGTCACGGTTGAGGGAGCCTTGGGTGGAAATTGCCACAAAAAAATAAAATTAAATTAAATTAAAAAATGAGTAGGGCCTACTACTACAACTGCGACTACTACTACTACTTCTACTACTACTACTACAAAACTGTGGTTATTCTTGCGCTTTTGTACAATACAAAGGGGGCTGAAGCCCAACCCCCAGCCCAACCGCTATTTCCATGGTCCCTCCATTGTTATATTAACAATCGGAGCAAGATTGCATGATATCACTCATGAACAACTTCCCACATTAGTTTCTTACGTATGCACTTGACTATGAATCATGCATGAATACCCAAATGTGTGTCGCATTTGTTCTGTGTTACATATTGGCAAGGACACGTACATGTAGGCCTACTAATAATTGCCATGTGAATGTACAACATACAACTTCAAATGTATTATGTCAAAAAAGAAAGGGTGTGGGCCCCCTACCTACCCCCTGCCTTAAAAGGAAAAAAAAATGAATCAAATTGACCTGGTAATCATATAATATCCAGTGGCGTAAACAGGATTTCAGGATAGGGAGGGCGCCCGGCCCGATAGGGGGGGGGGGGGACGCCGCCGAAATTTTCTGATTTTGACATGTATGCACTGAAAACCTAACCTCGTCCGTCAGCGGACGGACTAGCTTTAAGGCTAGTCAGTCAAGACGGACTAGTTTTAAAGCTAGTGCGTCATGTTAGTCCGTCGAGACGGACTAGCTTACAACTGGATCCAAATCTCTCAACTTGACGGACGAGCTTTAAAGCTAGTCCGTCACACTTGATGTTAGTCCGTCGATGCGATACACTCAGATGCAATGTCAATTATTATCTCCATTGTAAATTTAGAGCGGCATGTTTCCGAACATAATCAAGTGAATACATTATTCTCAAACAAAGGTTGTTTTGACTTGACAATCTTAAAGATTACGATACATAACATCAATCACGACAAGAATGCAATTCACGAGTAGGTTCAAACTATTGTTCTCCATTCTTTAATTACAGGCTAATTGAATACCTCGTTACTATAGAACCCAAGAATCTGGTCTATTCTTATAGATTACTGGTGAATGCCCGGCTAAGCAACATCAGTGAATACAAGGTGAATAGCATCGAGTGAATAACATAGGCATTGCGAGAAGGACATCATCTATTATTTGTATTATCTGTATGTGAATTCTATTTAATGAGCAAACTGTAAGGAAGCAGATCCGATATACCCCGTAAAACTAAAGATTTTGATGATAATGGCGATCTCCTTCATGTGATATGTGATGCGTCACGTCGAAATGAGAGACTAGTCGCGATTTTTGAAATCCATTTTATTTGATATTATTGATCCCTGATTCATTGCCTTGAATTTGATATATAACCCGACAGTAAAGAGTAAATAGAAGTGGAGATATTAGCCTCTGAACGCGAGGAGAATTGTGCTCTTGGAAATCAAAATCAAGAGAAAAACGTCTGCGAAGTTTGACTTCCGTTTGACTCCGCGCCAGAAAAATAAGAACATTTGGTCACCGCTGTACTCACCGAAATGCCCTAGCAACCACTTGTTACAGAAGTGAAACGACTGACCGATTAGTAGGCTGGATTCAGGTATCCCGAGAACAATAGTTTACCCGTCGGTCAGGCATGATCGAGCCAAGCACGAGAAGCCGAAACACCCGCGATGTTGTCTAAATAATGCAGTTGTCATTTGTAAGACCCACTTTTTGACCCCCGGGAATCTGAAGAACTCGCAGCCAATAATGTTTCGAAATAAATCCTTCATGAAATAAAGACGGAGCGGGTACAATTACGTAATTAATTATTTAGTTATGGAATAAAAACGTCCCGTTTTAAGTAGCGAAGATTATTATTTATCGGAAGAACTTAAAGACGTACGATAATGTTTCGAAATATATCCTTCATGAAATAAAGTTGGAGCGGGTACATTTGCGTAGTTAATTATTTAATTATGGAATGAAATCGTCCCGTTTTAAGTAGCGAAATATATTATTTATCGGAAGAACTTAAAGTCGATAATGTTTCCAAATAAATCCTTCATGAAACAAAGTCGGAGCGGGTATAATTACGTAATTAATTATTTAGTTATGGAATAAAAACGTCCCGTTTTAAGTAGCGAAGATTATTATTTATCGGAAGAACTTAGAGACGATAATGTTTCGAAATAAATCCTTCATGAAATAAAGATGGAGCGGCTGCATTTGCGTGATTAATTATTTAGTTATGGAATGAAAACGTCCCGTTTTAAGTAGCGAAAATTATTTTTTATCGGAAGAACTTTAAGTCGAAAATGTTACATGTTACATCTTACTCGTTCATTTTCGTGATTTGTAGTAAATGTAAACATAAAAGGGCAGACATTTTTTCTATCTAACACTGTGAGACATAGTCATCAAAACCAAAAACATGTATAAGACGCGTTATTTAATTTGTAAAGAAAAAAAAAAAACGTTTTGCAAAAGTTCCGCTTTCTTCCTTTCCAGTAGACTCACAATTCAAAGTGCGTAATGAATGTGCAGCACCCACGATTCGATCGATGAGCCTACTGAATAGCACTTGAAAAGAGATCCTGTTTCTTTCAAATTATTTCTATAAAATATGGATTAAAGATCATAGCGGCCGGCTTCGCACCTCTGGACAATGGCACCATTGACTAAGCACCATTCATTAAAAGCGGAGTGTAAGTTTTGAAATACTGTACTGTAACCTAAATGCTTGTATCAGAAGTATTATCACGTCACCTCTTTTTTATGCTCTATGTTTTCTCTGATGGAACCAAATTTGTTTATAGGGAGGTTTTAATTCATTTGGATCCAGGTAGCTAAGTCAAGCAATAAAAACATAAGCGTACCATCTATAGTTCTCCCATTTTGACACAGCTTTTCCCCACCCCCCCCCCCACCCGATTGTTAGATTTGACATTCGTTTGCGTGCTCCGCTATCCCCGATGAAACAGCTTTTCTCACAGCAGGTAGTGGCATCGCACGCAAAATTTAGCAAACTAAGTTTAGTTCGCTATTCACTCACAAAAACAAAACAAAAAGTCAGTTGAAAGCACAAATCATATGACTGTGAACGTCCAATAAACAAAACCTTGCTAAGGGCGGAGCTAAACGGAGAGGGGAAATGAGCGTGGACGTCACGTATGTTCCAACCGCTCGTTTCCTGGGCGCATCCATGTTGAAATGTTATAATTAGCATAACCACTGAACCGGTTCCGTGAACTTCTGTGAACTTTAATGAGCAAGAAAACCTCTCAAAATATGTTATTTTCCGGTGTGCGCGTCCGGGTGACCAAATACAAATGAATATTTATGAGAAGATATGAATCAAGCTCGTTTAATTAAAGTTACTTATTTCTCACAAAACTGACCCAAAGTGACATATATTTCCAACAAGAAAAAGTTTGTAAAATTTTTGAATATTTATGAATAATATTTTATTTTCTCATTTTTTTTTCCTTTCCGAATTTTTACAGCTTTACCGACCTTTATATTTAAAAACTATGATATATTTTTTATAATTTCCATCATTTCCGGGAGATGAATATGAAAAACGTTGATGTTAGAAGCTCCAGAAAACAGGTAATTTTCAACGAATTGAAACAGTGCTTTCCGTATACCATGGAGCTACTAAGTTATGAGTATACTGTATATGCAATGTATCTAGAGGGTTAGGCTATAATAAAGTAAGTTATATTAAATATTGTCAGTGTATGAACAACAGTTACTTGGAGGAACAGGTATATTTTGTGGATGTATTTAGGAATTTAATCATGGAAGCCTGCGCGGTAGTACCATGGAGCTACTAAATTAAGTAAGCCTACGGTACGTATCTAACATAATTATTGTCATTAGTTACATGCAAAGTTTGACACATGTTTGTAGATTATGTGCTAACTTACCTGCTTATTATAATTAAATCGATCTATTGAAATTAAAATGACAAATGCTTTACTTTTTTCTTTTTATATCATATAAAATATAATTAAAAAAAAAACACACAAACAATCATGCAGACAAAAAATGGGAAAACTTTCTTGCCATTGCCTGTAATTATATTGTCGAATTAACATAAGCTTCAGATATATATAGCCTTTAGTTAGACTCTATTACTATCAACAAAATACAACTGTTTCTCCAAGTTGTTAGTTGTTTGTTCATACCAAGGCGTAATCCCGGGAGGGGGATACATCCCCCCAGATTTTGGGAGGGGATGCCCTGTACAAACATCCCTCCCCCCCCCCCCCCAGTTTTCAAAAAAGAAATGAAAAAAAAATAACACTAGATAATTGTGTTATTGGTTAAAATAGCGCTCTCATTACTCTAAAATGCCTTTTTACCCCCCAAACCCCAAATTTTCTGCTCGGTCGCTATGCGACCTCGCACTAATAACAAAGCAAGTAACTACAAGTATAAAGAATAGTTGGATCCAATGTATTTGATTGATACACGTCTGCCAAACCCAATACACCCCCTCTCTCGTCTGGGGACAAACCTTAGGAAAGGGTGTTGTTGACAATCAAATAGTTGTGTGGAGGGTTTAATTGGGACTGCAGCCACAAAAATTTTCGTAACAAAGATTGTGGATTCGTTTCTATCGCTGGTTTTTTTTTTTTAACAAAGTATGTAAAATGTATTTTCTAATGGACTACAAATTATTCTGCTCGCACTTCGCTTCTCGCTGATAATAAATAGGATTTATAATCTCCAAATTTAAGCTTAACATTTGGACTCGCGCTTCGTGCTCGCATTACTTTTTTTATTATTAAAATCAACAGGAATCAAGGCTATCATTATGATTCTTAAAAGCATACATTCAAAGACAAATTTTCTTCGTACACCCTCCCTCTTCGAATACAATTCTCTTGGTCTCTATATGCCTCTGAAAGTGTCCCTTTTATAGAAAAAGTGCCCTTTTCTCATCGAGACCCACTTTCAAATTCGTGACGCCGCCTCTACTGTGTGTTTTTGTTTCTGTTTTGTTGGGGTTTTTTTTCGCGCTCGAAGATACTATAAAGGACTTTAATGTATAAGAATATATTCAATTTCAGCCTAAAAATTTCGGCTCGCGCTTCGCGCTCGCTGATAGTAAAGTGGAAATACAATGCACAATATCTCAAACCTTTACCTAAAAATTTCGGCTTGCCGCTTCGCGCTCGCATTACTTTTTCAATTACTAAAATAAACTGGAATAAGGCAGTCATTATGATTATTTAAAGTATACATTCAAGACAACTTTTATTCGTATCTCCTCGCTCTCTGAATAAATTTCTCTTTAGATCTATGCCTCTGATCTAAAGTGTCCCCCTTTTCAGAAAAAAGTGCACTTTTTATCGAGACCCCACTTTCAAATCATTCTGCCTCTACTACATATTTTGTTTTTTCGTTTTTATTTTGTTCCCGTTCGCAAATACTATACTAGGCCTTTAATGCAACAACATATCCAATTTCAGCTTAAATTTTCGGCTCGCGCTTCGCGCTCGCTGATACTAAAAAGAACTATAATGCACAAATAACTCTAATTTTTAGCTAAAATTTTCGGCTCGCGCTTCGGCTCGCATTAGATTTGTTATCCATTACTAAAATGAACAAGAATCAATGCAGCCACTGAAGCTAGAAACATACATTCAAAGACAAATTCTATGTGTTTTTGAGCTTGTGAATGCAAAACAGATCGAGACAAGTTGGCAAATTATTTCGCTCATCCCACCACTCCTTGACACGGATTTACGCCGTTGTCATACACTGATATATTAATATAAGTTACTTTAAAACTCGACCCTCTAGATACATTGCATTGTAACGCATACACGCATACTTAGTAGCTTCATGGTATACGGAAAACGCTGTTTAAAATTGTTGAAAATGTATGTTTTCTAGAGCTTCTAACACAACGTTTTCATGTTCATTGTCTCCGAGAATGATTCGAAATTATTTATTTAAAAATAATATCACAGTACTTATAAATAAATGTCGGTAAAGCTGTAAAATTCGAAAAGGAAAAAAAAATGAGAAAATAAAATATTATTCATAAATATTTAAATATTTTATCAAACTTTTTCTTAATTTTTTTCTGTAATAACTTTGCGTCAGTTTTGTGAGAGATAAGTAACCTTAATTGAGAACGAGCTTGATTCATATCTCTTATAAATATCCATTTCTATTTGCGCACCCGGGTGCGCACACTGGGAAAATATATATTTTGAGAGTTTTCCTTGCTCATTAACGAACGAGAGGAGCTAATTACAGGCGGCAATGTGCACAGAAGTTAGGGAACTTGTATATGGGTAAGAAAAGAAATATTTGGGTAAAAATTAGTATGTAACAGGTGCGTATCCAGGATTTTGCACCCGGGGGCCGACGTGATTTTGGCGCCCCTGTATGTGAGCGAAAAGCGCGAGCGAAATTTTTGTATATGGAAGTTTAAAAACTTGCTCTTTCTATATAGAGAACATTTTAAAGACCACCTTCTGTTTATTATTTTTTTTCGCCCGCTTAGTTTCTGGTATTTCGCACCGCTCCTAAGTTAGAATAAAGTTGGACCCCTAAGTTAAAATTAAATTTGGCCGCCCTACATTTTGAAGCTCAATCTCGAAGTCATAAGATTAAGGCGCTCCTAAGTTTCAGATCATTTTGCGCCCTACATTTGAGCTAAATTTGGCGCCCAATGTTAAGTCGATTTAACGCCCCCTAAGTTTAAGGTCGATCTTCTAAATTTAAGGCCCGGTTGGAGCCCCCTCCTACATATAAGGTCGGTTTGGCGTCCACGTTGAGCTCAATAAGTCTCAGATCCCCTAAAGTTTTTCAGACCCCCTAAATTCCATAGTCGATTCAGTGCCTTAAGTTTTAAGGTCGATTTAACGCCCCTAAGTTTAAGGTCGATCTTCAATTTAAGCCCGGTTGACCCCTCCTAATATAAGGCGGTTTGGCGTCCCACGTTTAAGCCATAAGTCTCAGATCCCTATGTTTTCAGAACCCCCTAAATTCATAGTCGATTCAGTGCCCTAAGTTAAGGTCGATTGGCCCCTTTTTTGTTTAAATTCTATTTGGCGACCCCTAAATTTCAAGGTCGAACTAACTCCCCTAAAGTTTAAGGTCGATCTGGCACCCATATGAAAACGTGAACAATCAAAAAGACAGTGTTATTTTATACAAACACGCACAGTTCCACTACAGTGGCACTACGACAGAAAGAATCTTACGGGAAATTGGTGTACTGGTATAGACTCTCTCTACGTCTGACCGTCGATATCGCGATAACAATGCCCTGAATAAAGACCGTGTAAAAGGAGAGTGCAAGCTGTGCATCAGGATCGAAGGTATTTTATCATGATATTTTTTTTATGATATCAAAACGCGGGGGAAAATATGGACCAATCACAAGAGAGTTAAAATCATTGAAAGAGAAATTAATATATTTACTTCACTCAGCGTAACTAGGAAATCGATGCGCTGGCAGAATCCCGCGAGCGGACCTAAATGCAAATGTAGAGGGATATAGAGCGGCGGCGGAGATGAGGCGGCGTTGTCACAGGGCGCGCGGTAGTCAGCTAGAGTCGAGGATGAGCGGGCGTTGATCAGTCGTGTCTGTTAGACGCGCATGGGCGGCGAGATGTGTGTAGTTGGTGAGTAGGGGCCTAGGGTGGGCATTGAAGGAGGTTGGAGAATGAACGAGAGGAGTCACTAGGGGTGGCCGTCGCACTTCCCTGTATTAGATAGAGCGATTGCGAGGTGAAGTTGCGATGAGAGATCTTGGAGTTGGACGAAGATTGTAGGCGTTGATGCTTCGGGAATGTAGCGGTGTATTACGAGGAGATTGCCGTTCGGAAGAAGTGGCGAGGCGAATCGATGGCCGGCGGCTTACGCGTCGGCGGCGAGCGGGGTTGTGTCCGCGCTGTGCTGGGCCGTGGCGCGCCGCACCGGTGTTCATCGGGCGGTAAGCGTCGAGGGAGTTATGTTAGGGCAATAATTGGCGCGCAGCGCCTCAGCTTTGCTTAAGGCCGCGAGTGAGCTCGCGGTGAGGCTTAGAGCTATAGTGTGCGTGCTAACCCTAGATAGTTACGCGAATAGGATACGATGATCTGAGGCGCGGAGATGTGATACGGATATGGGCGAGATGAGCGCTAGCGAGAATGTGTGAGAGTGCCGCCTAGCTGTGGAGGTTGCGATACGTGCGGCATGGTTTGTCGTTTAGTAGCCTAGATGTGATCCTGCGCGCATGAGTGATCAGTGATGGAGTCCTGTTACGGCAGAGTGTGCGGCCTCGACTTGAGGACTCGGTGGTATCCGGCGGTTTGGTCACTGAGCGCGGCGTCCGCTCTGCACGTTGGAGCGGGGATTCGAGGCCAATAGGTTTCGTACGGCGTTGACGGGGGGTGGTGCTGGTGTGCGGTTGGTTAGACCGGCGACGGTAGGATGATGGGCGCTGCGGAGAGACGATAGCTTGGAGGGTTGCGGGGTAGTGACTCTGCGGGGCATGTCGGCTGCAGGCGGCAGCGTAGTATTGGCGCGTCTGGTCGTCGTGCGGGGTGAGATGATGCTGGTAGCATATAATGTAGGATCGAGAGCGGTGGGCTGGAAGAGCTGGGCGCGGCGCGAGTGGGAGTTCTTGAGCGGGAGTTGCGTTGGGAACATTTCTAACGAATACCTTTAGTTGACTGGCTGGTTTGACAAATAGTCATTTCACACAGGAAAAACGAGCCCCCAAAAAGTGACTAAAATGGGGATTTTAGAAGCATCAAAACGCCGCAGCGCGTCTCACGGCGCGCTAACACAAACCCTATTCTTCCAGGTTTTAGTCATTGTTTTATATCATTAACCCTCATAAAAACCTGGTGTAACTAAGTATGATCTTCCTCGATTTTTTTACCTTCCCAAGTATATTCAAAGCAAAACTCCCCGTTTTTTGGCGGGCATGTCCTGCTCCATTAGGACAATCGGCTGCGGTTGGAAATATGGTGACATTCCCTTAGAGCAGAAGAGCCCCAACGTTTCATACCTTCAAAATTTAAAGGTCGGTTTGCCCTGAGTTTAAGTGTACGAATTTGGGCCGCACCTATGCTACATGAGATCAGTGTGTGCAGAGACGACCGCGTAAGTGATGTGTTAATAGCCTTAAGTATTATGGCGCCTCACCGCTACCGTTTAAAGTTCGCATTTGCACCCCCCACCTCGACAACGGATATGAGTCAGAATGTCGGATCATCTGGGGCGACCTAGCCGCGCTATAATTAAGGCGTGACGTGATTTGTTACGGTCCGTAATGGTTGTGTAAGCAACAGGAGTCTAGGAGTTGTGAGCTGTCCGCAGCTGAGGGTTACAGAGCTCAAGTGCAGCGCCCACGTATTACGCGTGTGTTAGGCTGCAATTTGACGCGTCCTTGGTGAAGTTTAATGAGAGAGAGCGCGAGAGAGAGAGATCTCCGACACAACTTACGGTGCCTAGATGTTAAGAGTCATCGTTTGTGGCTGCCTAGTCACTATGCATGTTTAACAGCTTGCATTCTGGCGCCCGATCTGTTAAAGCTATTCTGGCCCGGTCCGTAGTCGTTATGATGTTGTAGTCGCGAGCCCCTAATATAAGGTCACTTGACGCCCTCATTGTAGCGAGTGTCCATTGTTGCCGACCCCTATGTTTGGCCTTAATTGGCGACAGCCCGCTAGTGAGAATGAGTTCAACCCCGCGTAATTAATATGTCGATTTTGCGTCCCTACGCTTTAGTCGATTTGTTGGCGCGCCTACTAAGATCTGTGTAAGCTTAGATCGTGCCCTCTGACGTGATATAGAGCTGCTAATGTATTGGTGCCTTACCAGGAGTTTAAGATATTCGGTTTAGACTGAGCCTTCGCCCTAAAATATTACAGGTCGACTTCGGATACGCGGCCCTAAGTTAGGTCAACTTTGACGCCCCTCATGGTCGCATTACTTACCTGGGCCCCGTCGAGCTTATGTCGATTGGCCGCTCCCCTAAATTTAAGGTCGATTTCTGATACGGTCCCTAGTGTAAGGTCGTTTGAGGCGCCCCTATGTTCTATAGCTCTCTGGCGCCCCACCGTTAAGGCTCAATGTAGGCTGCCCCTGTTAAGGTTTTAGATGTCGATTTAGCGCCCCTAAACTTAAACTCGAACGATTTCGTCCCTGAAAGTTCAAGGTCAGATTTGGTGGCCCCTTGGATGTGTTAGCCTCAATCCTGGATCGGCCATGATCTTAACGCTGAGTTTAGACGAGCTCAAATTATTGAGCATCGAGGACCATAAGCACCATGGTGGAGAGACTATGCGCGTATACTCATTGTAGTCCCGACGGTTAATCGATCGATCTGTAGTTTAATATCGATTTTGCAGACAGTCCACCCTAGAATATAAGGTCAACTTGTACGTGCGTCACGCCGTCGCTGAAACTGTGGAGTTGAAGGACGTGTCTAGGGGTCAATATGACGAGCGCCTCCTATGTTGTGTTACGCCAGGCTTAATTACTGGCGCGCCGCTGTATCAGATGGATCAGAGAGTAGTGTAGTTGCAGTATTGTAATAGGTCAGGGTAAGATTGATGGCGCACGGACGCACGACTGGATGCTAGGAAGAAGTATTGACGAGAGAGCGAGTGCGAATTTTGGAGAGCGTCCCTAACGTTTAAGGTCAGAGTTTTGGCGCCCTATGTTTAAGCTAAGTTGGCTCGGCGTCACACGACTCGAGAGAACGGTTTTAGTGCTCATATGTTGGGGTGAGCTCGGGCGGGATAGTCTATCGTATATTATCTGAGAGAGAGTAGGGATATATCTGTGAATGATACGAGCATCGTCTCCACGGGACGCCATCGAATACACTTTATGTAGGTGCAGCGCCGGAGTGGAGCTTGTCCCCGAGCTAGTGGGTTGAGAAGTCAAGGTCCATTTGAATCAGCCGCTACGGGGCTTTAAGGACTGCAGGATTTGAGTGCGACGTCCGTTGAGTTTATAATATCAGATGTAAGCGCCTCAAATAGTAAGGAGTCGAGTCGCTTGACGGTCCACCTAGAAGTTAGAGGTCAGTTTGGCGCCCCTCATTTTGTGCTCAGGTCTCTGACTGAGGGCGCCCGTACCGGCGTTCGTTGATGAAGGATTACGCTGTATTTACTAAGCTTGCAAAGATTTGTGAGGCAGTGCGCCTGCTAGGAAGTGAGAAGATCGGTCTGAACTTACTGCGCCGTACCAGTGCTAGCGAAGATATACGGTCGCACTTGACGCCCAAAGTTAAGGTAAATGTTGATTACGGTAATACGGCACGTCCGCTCCGCTAGGTGTTATAGCACAACATCAGTGGGAAGCGCTAGTAGAGTCCATACGGTGCTAAGTGGACTAATATCGGGCCGCTAGACAGCACTTGGATGATAGTGATATAAGCCATAGATACTGTCGTTGCGAGTCTTGGAGTACATGTTGCGAGTGCGCAGAGAGTTAGCGAGGCGTCAAGTGTATCGGTGCATGTGCGCTCGGATGCACGCCGAGCGCTCGCATCAGATCTTGTAAGGCTCGATATATGCATCGTGGTACGTCCTAAGTTTATAGGTCCAGTTTGCGCCCGCCTTAATGTTTTATAGAGTCGAAATTGTGCGCCCGCCTACGCTATGGTAATGCTCAATTAGTGGCGCCTCGTGGTATGGTTTATATGTCGAGATTTGGATACGCGGCTACGCCTAATTTAAGGTCAACTTGACGCCCCTAAAGTTTAAGGTAAATTTGACGCCCTATGTTATAAGCATGGGACTAGTGTCCATGGTTAAGCTTATATGGCGCCCCTACCTTTAAGCTACTTTAAGCTTAACAGTGCAAAGATGAAGCATGGAAGAACCAGAAAATCAAAAAACATTTTTTCCTCAAAATTTTTAGTTTTGTTATTATTTGTCGATTTTACTTCGGAATCTTGATCTGCGACTTCTTCTCTCATTTCGAAAGACGAATCAATATGTGTGTGTTACGTCTTTTTGAATTCCTTATTTTCTCAGATCATTAGATATCGTTATTTTTTCACATGGATTAATACTATAACACCAACGCGAAACAAATTCTGTCTAGCCAAATTAATTTATAAATTGCGTGTGTTTTCTGACAACGATAATAGCAAAATTAAATAATGAATTCAATTCTAATTCTAAGAATTATATGTGCCACTATTTCTTTTCATGCGCGTATTCTGGGGGGGGGCTTTACGGGCCCGGGCCCCCCGGGGCGCGCGAGGGGGGCGCCGAAAAGAGGAGGAAAAAGGGAGAAAGGGAAAGGGAAAAAAAAGAAAGAAGAAAAAGAGAGAAAAAAAAAGAGAAAGGGAAAAAAGGGGGAAGAGGAAGGAAAAAAAGAGAGAGAGAAGAGAGAGAGAGAGAGAAGAGAGAGAGAGAGGGAAGGGAAAGGGAGGAGGGGGGGGAAGGGGCGCCTTAAAAAAATTAGGGGGCGCCAAATCAACCTTAAATGTAGGGGTCGCCAATCGACATTAAATACGGGGCGCCAAATTGAGCTTAAACGCAGGGGCCCAATTGACCGAAATAGGTGGGGGCGCCAAATTGACCTGAAGCTGAGGGGCGCCTAATTGATTTTAAACTTAGGGGCGCCGAATCGACCTTGAACTAAGTAAGGGTGCCAATATTACCTTAAATTTAGGGGGGCGCCGACTCGACCTTAAACTAAGGGGCGCCAAATTGAGCTTAAACATAGGGATTCCAATTGACCTGCAACATAGGTGGGGCGCCGAATCGACCTTAGATTTAGAAGGGGCGCCAAATCGACCTTAAAGTTAGCGGCACTAAATTTGAGGGTCACCAATCGAACTTAAATTTATAAAGGGGCGCCAAAAGAGACTTAACATGGGGGCGCCCAATTGACCTGAAGCTGAGGGGTGCCAAATTGACCTAGAAACATAGGGTGGGCGCCAAATCGACCTTAAACCCAGGGGCGCCAAATCAACCTTAAAATGTAGAAAGGCGCCAAATCGACCTTAAACTGAGGGGGGGGGCTATATCGACCTTAAATTTAGGGGGTGCAAATAGAACTTAGGGTTACTAAAATAGACCATAAATTTAGGGCGCCAAACTCGACCTTAAAATTAGGGGCGCCAAATCGAAATTAAACTTAGAGGGGTGCCAAATCGACCTTTAACATAGGGGCGCCAAATTTAGCTCAAAAGTAGGGGCGCCAAAATGATGTGAAACTTAAAAGCGCCGAATTGACCTGAAGTTAAGGGGGCACCAAATTGATCTTAGACTTCATGGAGGGTGCCGAATTTACCAGAAACTAAGGGGGGAACAGAAGGGGTCTTTAAAATATTCTCTATGAAGAAAGAGCAAAGTTTTAAACTTCCATGTAGCAAAATTTTCGCTCGCGCTTCGCGCTCGCATATTTTTTTTTGTTATTGAGTTATTACATTGTGTTCTTGAAGAACGCATAAACTGTTCTGTTTTCTGTTCATTCAAATACTTCAAAATTTCCGTTCGCTCCTCGCTCTCGCCTTAGTTTTTCCTCTTACCAGAATTTACATTTTTATAATTTATGGGATTCTAACCATCAAAACATTTGAATTTATTTGATTTCACGTTACATTTGTTTTTGCATTTCAAATTGACCTGAAACTTAAGAAGCGCCGAATTGACCTGAATTTAAAAGTGTGCTAAATTGATCTTAAAATTAGGAGCGCCAAATTAATATTAAACCTAGGGGCGCCAAGATGATCTGAAACTTAGGGGGCTCCAACTATATCCTAGACTTGTGTGCCGAATTTGCCTGAAACTACGGGGGCAACAAATTGCAATTCTTTAAAATATGGTAGATAAAGCAAAATTTTAAAATTCCGTGCCTCCTGGTCTGTATTTACATTGCAAAATATTCGCTCGCGCTTCGCGCTCGCATTATTTTTTCCATTGAAAAAACATTGAGCTCAAATGTAGGGGCGCCAAATTTATCTTTAACTTATATGGGCTCCAACTATATCCAACTAGACTTGTGGAAGTGTGCCGAATTTGCCTGAAACTACGGGGGCAACAAATTGCAATTCTTTAAAATATGGTCGATAGAGCAAAATTTTAAAATTCCATGCCTCCTGGTTTGTATTTACATTGCAAAATTTTCGCTCGCGCTTTGCGCTCGCATTATTTTTTCCAATGTGTTATTACATTACGTTCCTGAGGGACGCATACAATTAAATGTTTTCTAATCGAATGCATCAGAATTTCTGCTCGCGCTTCGCGCTCACTGTTGTTTTTCCTCTAGAGAGAATTTACATTATGGGATACCATCAATACATTATAAATTTTTTTGATTACACATTACATTTTTTGCATTTCACATTGACCTGAAACTAAGGGGCACCAACTTGATTTTAAACAAAGGGACATCAAATTGACCTAAAATATACATGTATGGCGCCAAACTGAGCTTAAACTTAGGGGTGACAAATTTATCTTAAACTTAGGGAGGGAGGCAGAATTATATACAAATTCATCTTTCTTTCACATGTAAACTTACTGGGGAACACTCGTTGCTGGGCAACAAATTGGTCTTTAAATTTTGGAGGCCAAATTGGTCCTAAACTTCTGGTCTCTATACATAGAGCAAAATTTTCGCTCGCGCTTCGCGCTCGCATCATTTTTCCAAGAGTTATTACATTGTGTTCCTGAAGAACGCATAAAATGTCCCGCTTTCAGATCATCCCGGTACATCAAATTTCCGCTCGATTATGACTATAGGTTCGCTTACACATTACTCGATGGTCAAATTTCGAATAATTTTGTATGACTTGCCTTCAAATCGTTTTGATGGACAAATTATAATTTCGGTTTATATGATATTCTGATGAGGAGCTAAACAAAATTGAAAGCCCTAAGTTTCAATGCTTTCTGGTTGCAAAAAAAAGAGAAAAATCCGATTCGCGCTTTCGCGCTCCGTATTTAAAAATTATTAGTGTATGTTATATATATATATATATATATATATATATATATATATATATATATATTAGAAAAAAAAAACTTTGAATAAATTTCTTCTTAAAATACTTCAAATGGATTTAAGCCCTTGGCCTATGTTTGCTCGGCGGGGGGGGGGGGCGCCATTTAGTACACAGGGGTCGCCAAATCACGTCGGGCCCCCCGGGGTGCAAAATCCTGGATACGCGCCTGCTTTTAGATTACTATCTGAAAGAACAGAATATTGGATTAGAGGCGCGATTGAAAAAATGCTAAAATAGGCAGGCCTACAACAATCGAGACAATGATGATGCAAGCCATTGGCGGGGACGCCCGGGGGACAGTGGGGACCGTTTCACCCTCGATTTTTTTTCTGGGAGGATCGTCCCCCTTGATTTTTAAGGTGATCAGCTAGTGAAGCTAATAAAGAGGCAAAATGTATGTTGAATATAATGCTAAATGCTATTTTAAGCCCCCCCCCCCCAGTCGTGACATCAAATCGCCGCACTGGAAGCAAGCATATAAAGTATAAATACAAAATGCATATTATTAGCGTTATGGATTGCATCTAACTTGTTTGTTTTGCAGGGCTTCAGTGTAATTATTTCACATTTGATTTTCCAAATTAAATCTCAACATCACATTATTTGATAATTGCCACAATGTTAACTAATTGTGCCTCCTGTATTAATTCCTGTATTCTGATATCATCATAATAAAATGATTTTGGCTTGAATTCTTGAATTTTTGTGAAAAAAAATTAATCGTATCTTTAAAATGTTTTCTCATATTTCAGATTTGACGTCTCTGACAAGCTGATGAAGCCATATTAAGCTATTCCGTAATGCTAGTCGGTCAAGACAGAAGTAAGAACATCGCGACAGACAAGCGCGACTGACTAGTTTTGACACCTTGACGGACTAGCTGTAAAGCTAGTCTTGCTCAAAAGCTCGTCAGTTTGGGCATCACTACGACTAGCCATCAAACTAGTCGGTCAAAACGGACTAGCTTTAAAACTAGTCCGTCTTGACCGACTAGCTTTAAAGTTAGTCTGTCATGACCGACTAGCTTTCAGGAAAGCTAGTCCGTCGTGACAGACTAGCATTAAAACTAGTCCGTCGTGACCGACTAACATGACGGACTGGCTTTCAAGCTAGTCCGTAGAGACGGACGAGCTTTAAAGCTAGTCCGTAATAACCGAATTGTGTTGAAGGAAAACTAGTCCGTCGTGACTGACTAGCTTTAAAGCTAGTCAGTCTGGGCATCACTACGACTAGCTTTAAAGCTTGTCGGTCTACCCGTTTAGGTTTTCAGTGTGGTCAATGAGTGGTTTTCAAATTATTAGGAGGCGCGCTTCCCCTGCGCCCCCGCCTGGATCCTTCTATAAATCACATTACGTTTTATGACGAAAGTGCTTACGATATAGTATTACCCTGTCATTAATTTACAATCCAGCACTTAGAGTGCACATTATTCACTCCCTGAGGAGCAAAAACATTCTCACCTTGGATTCCTTGATCTGCTCTGGAGTAAACTCTTCTAAGATGTGAGCAACCATAATTCGCGGTGATGACCACTCTGCCATTATCTCATGATAAGGTTTGCCCCAGCCAGGTAATGCTAGGTCTAGACCACCGACCATACGGGAACGATCGACTTTCTCCAGATCGACGTCGTTCATGATAAGGAAGACGATCTCACCAATCCAGTGCGTCCCTGTACCAATATCCCGCACAAAATACAAAATACATTACTAAAGAGTTTGGAGAAAATCTGTCCCGAGAAATGTATATCCTGAAAATGAGCAGAGAACTGGGATCATGATATCAGCGGTAATTGAACCCGAGACCTCTGGATTCCTACATCGGCTCTGACCAAATAAGCTATGAATATCCTTATACTGGTGGTGGTGGTGGTGGCCCTAGAGACGTTTTAACTTTCAGTGCTCATTTGGTTACAATCTATTATATATTACCCCAAAACAAACCCTACGGACACAAATCTACTCAAGACTCATCTGGTAAATGTTTCCCAATATATGGTTGAACTTTCCCTGAGAGACATGTCCGCTACTCGATAAGTTAATCCTGGACCATGGGGACTAGACAAGCCTGATTGTTAGTAATAAAGAGGCCTTTATAATAAGCGTAGGTTCAAAAGTTGGTGGAAATGTGTTTAATATACTTAAGCATGAAGTAAGCATATTAATTTCGATCCTGCTTGCGTAACGGATAGTCCATATGAGGTTGTTAAACACAATTTTATCGGATTTAATAGGGTGCACTATTCTTAAGGACGCTTCCTTGGAATGATTTCTCTAGACTTACCAAAACCCTATAATATACAGTCTGTGTCTAATAAGATGGTACAAGTGGAAAAATTTGTTTTATAGCATAAAGATTGATCCCAACCTGGTATTGTTTGGCATTTTTATCAGGCAGGAAAATCAGACTTTCTTCTGCACTTTTGTTCATCACATTATATAATTTTACTAGTTTTCTACAATCAAGAAAAATCAATTTTTCGCACGCCGTCTCATGCCTTTGTGTAGGTTTCGCATAGTGGCCATGAATTCATCACTCCAGATCAATAGAAATGCGCTATTTTGATTTGTTCCTCGTCGCACAAAATATAGCATAACTTTTATTTTACGAAAGCAAATTATACAGAACAAAGCGCATCAGCAAGGATTTTATTTTTTTCTTTTTTTTCTTTGCTCTTATTTGGTACCACATAAACACATTATTTGAAAATATTTCACACCTAAATTATTTTCCCCGACTGTACCATTTTTTTTTATTTTTATTTTTTACATAGACTGTATACTATCAGATATAACATACTTCTGAACAAATTACAAGTTTTGATTTTTGTGCAAAATTTTTGAGATCATATTTAATCAATTGTTATATCTGCCAGCCCTGTGTTAAGTGGAAATTTCTCAAGGGAACATTATAGGCCCTATTTTTTTTAGTGTCACATTGATGACATGCGTACTTGTATTTTATCGATACGAAATTATATTATGAAGTTAATTGTGTTTTCAGTTATCTTTAGGTCTAATTTAGCGTAATATAACCAAGATAATACATAATTACTGTTTGCTAGAAGTTCGAGCAAGATTATTTTCTGTTGATTATTGATCTATTAATCATTAATATACTATCTATCGTTGTTATCATGTAGTTGTTACGTTTCTCATTTGATATTAGGACCCCACCAAACAAAAAAAGACGAGCTGATATTTTGAGAATTATATTCCTGATGATAAGTCGAGATATATACTTGAGAATTTGATTTCTCTCCCCCTTCCAACCCCTGGACGTGCCATTTCTGATAAGACCAAGATTACCTGACTTTGGGTAGGTGACAATATAAACATCATCAGGCCTCGTTTTCCATTTCTTCAAAGCTTCCAGAACCTCCAGTGGTTGGGTGCGAGGTAGCATAACTCCTTTACTCTCGTGGGTCGGGCTAAATATATCAATGGGTGACCGCTTTGGTGTTGCTGACGAAAACACATCTCCCAGGTCCATGGAAGCCATTTTTTATTTTTTTTATTTTTTTTAACCACGGAACGAACACCTTTCTTTAAGCAACAAATATCTTGCAGAATAAACGACAGGGCTACTTGTAAATAATTGTAAAAGCTACGTAACGCTGTGATGATTAAAATGAGTGCCTATGGTATGGACATTCCAACAAATAAATGTAACACGTACGGCGCTTTTAGCTTGACGGCTTTGCCACGATATGTCCGGTAAAACTCTGTAAAGAACCATAATAAATAATTATGTATAATATCCATGGATAAAACATGTACAGCACCCGATTCCACGACCTGAAAGGCCATAACTGTATGTTTGTATTTGCAGTTTATACGAAGTAACATCGACCTTTGTCATTTCGTGGGCACGGCAATATCATAAGTATTTTGTCACTGTGTTGAAGTTCAACCCCGCATTATCTCTGAATGGCCTCACCAAAGAATATATAGTGGGGAAGAAGTTTCGCTCCGAGCAATCGGTGTATATGTACAGACTTTGATCTATAGCGCTTATAAGGAGGAGCTTAGCTGTCTGGATGACTTCCAATTTAACTGAGAAAGACGTCAATCTGTATTGCCTGTCCTGGTAGAATATGACTATTATATAACCCAATGGAATGCACTCTCATGCACTTCCCTATCATATCAGTAACAATACTTTGTATTAGATCTACACGTATTGTAGAATACTTTCAACCCCCATATATTCTTCCTGATTTTGATACATGTATTTGGTTTCCTTTGTATAACAATCACAATAGCTGCCCTCTCAGAACTTTTTTTTTTTAATCGTTTTTATATGCTATGTTTTCTCCTTTTCTCTCCTGACTCTTTCTTTCCTCTAATTAATATCTCTCTTTTTCTCTCTCACTTCTTCATTGTTCTCTTTTTTTTCCCCCTCTCTTTTCCATTTTTCTCCCTATCCTTTTTTTTCTCTCTCTCTCTCTCTCTTCCTTTAGTCTTCTTCCATTTATCCTTATGTTCTATGCATCTATTGATACATAATACATTGACGTTCATTCGAATGTGTTTTCTCTTTCCTAATGTTATTCTTTTCCCTAAATGTATTATATCTTATCTCCCCCCTCTCTCCCTCTCTCTCTCTCTCTCTCTCTCTCACACACACACACACTCTCTCTCTCTCACACTCTCTCTTCAACTAAAATGCGATACACACTACACAATCCACGATCTATTATCTCCCCTCTCTCTCTTCAACACTCTCATTATGCAATACACGCTTATCATATAATGCACAATCTAATCAGCGTGTCTGTAGGCCTATGTCCTAGACACTTTACCAAAGCAAAGGGTCAATCACAGAATAGGAATCGGACCAGGCCAAGCCTCTTCATTAATATTCATGGCTGATAGGCCAATCACAGACACTATTTCATGAACAATGACATGTGCAAAACAAATGGGAGAATGTCAGAAATGTCAGAAGTGTCAGGTGTCAGAAAGTCATAAAACGGAGGAACCCATTGGAGATACAGAAGTTGTCGATTGTATATTAAACATGTATGCATCAGTTTTCGAGGCTTCTTCTTTAAATGATTTTATATACGTGGGCAAGTCCACGCTATTTTGCAATGTAACAAACGGGACATTCAGAGACAAAAATTGACCTTTTTTTTTATAAATCTTAAATTTAAATCCCAATCTTAAGGTATATTTTTTAAGGTACTAAGAACCTTCAACAAAATCATAAACAATAATTGAAATAACTCAATTCATTTTTAATTTATGATAATTTATTCGTTCATAACACATGGAACCAGAAAAAATGGTGTTTTTAAACTTTGAATTTGTTCACATGATACTAGAAATTTAAAGAGCAGATAAAAACTTGCATAGTCACAACCTCTTAACCATGTGATAAACTTTGTAAATACATATTTTAATGTCAAGATAGCCTCCCGTTTTCTGGCAAGGTCAAGTTTTATGACATGTAACACATTGGACACGTAGGCCTAACACACGGGACAATTATTCCATGAAATATTTTCCATCAAATATTTAGTGTAGCCAAGGCGTAGCAACAAGTTATGTAAAAAAAAATCCCACTGATAAAACAAAAGAACCATTATACAACACATTACTGTAAAAAAGAAATATTTTGTTTCATTACTTGAGATGGGAGGGCGAGTAATAAAACTTTATTATTTTACATCAGCTCAGTAACTTTAGTGAGACTACTTCTGAGACATGAATACTTTAAGAATAAAAATATGGAAAGTTATGTGCTAGGATTGTGATATTTTCACCGGAGGAAGCCAAGATGATATCGAAACAGAAAATATGTACTTTTTGGTTGTATTCCTATAACGAACCTTTAGAAATATTGGTTGAAAATAGAATTTTTATTGCATTTTATAATTCTTTTCATGAATATTAATGAGCCTTGTGACGTCATATGACCTTGAAATGACTTTTGACCTCATTTACATTAAGTTTATTTCATACACTTTGTGGTTATATTTGATACATTATATGTACCTTTAAAACCTCATGCTACAGTCACACAGACACTTACGTTGAGTTACGTCCGGTTGCGTCCAAAAGGTATTTTCTTTTCTGCGGATCCCCACGGATGCCTACCCATCATAGTCAGCAGTGGAAATATTGATAATTTCGTTCATCCAGTAAAACAAAGAAATACATAAGAAATGATAGAATAGAAGATGAAATAAGATTAAAAGAACAAAAACGTATCTATACGTAAGTGTCTGTGTGACTGCAGCATACCTAACACACTTGACACAAAAATGGTCGAAAAGTTGAAAAATCACCACCTCGGGAACAAATAGCTTAGGCTTGCCTACGTATATATACGTATAGGTGGCGCCACATGCAGGTTCCACTACATAAGCGCTCAGAGCGCAGACCTATAAATAGACCTCCATAGACCCGTGTGTTAAAAATGAGTTTTGACAAAATCATTAAAAATGAGTGTTTATAATGACATTCTTCAGACTTTGGACTTTATTTGGTCATATATTTTTCTTAATCTTGTGAAAGTATGAAGGGAAGTTTTTCTGTTAAAGGGGCTGCAGTAAAACAATACACTAAATAGACCTAAATTGCCAACACTTTGGGAGTACCTTGAGCATTTAATAAAGTTCTGCCAAAATCCCACTGGGACCAAATTCTGATCTCTAAATGGACTGATCTGGACCATTGATGATCCCTTTCAAAGTACAATTGAAAAAATCTGTTCAAATACATACCATTGATTTTATATGATTATTGTAACAACAAAGACGTCATCTTTTGTACGGGTCGGTGGTGCAATTTTTTATAGACTAGATCTATTTATAGGCGTGCGGCCCTCACCAAATTTTCCTAAAGTTGTTAGGTTTTTACTTGAATCGCCGATGTATATTCTTCACCACTTTTGATATGAAGTAATATAATATACACATGTGAAGTTTGGACTTTTCAGTGGATATTTATACGGATAACGTTTTGGGATTCTCATTCAATTTCTACTTCGGTGTAATATGTCACGAGTACACAGCACTATCTCTCACAGAGAGCTATATACCTCTCACAATGAACTATTTGTTATATCTACTTGAACGCTTCTTCTTCTTCTTTCGTTAGGATTAATGGCAATCAGTCATATTTTACTATTATCGCCAATTTGTATGGTAGTGTTAAGTCCAGGCCCGCATTTAGTCATTTGATTAGAGCATGAAATCTACAGCGGAAGAATTGTTCTTGTCGCCACAATTTTTGCTTTCTGTTTGTATTCTTTTGTTCATTTTTGTTCTTATTTTTGAGTACCCAATACATAGAATACCATTTATTTCAATTGACTAGATAGTCGTTAAAAATGTTACGTAGGCTATTACAATTCAAACTGAAATTCGATGCCGCTACCATCCATCTCCTTCTTATAAACCTTGTCAAAATATTCATTTTGAGCCACGGTAAACTCGTCTTTCCAACCGCCAACTTTACCTGTCAATGAAATAAATTTGGGAAAGAGAAAGATTACCCTGGAATGTTATAAAAAGGCAGAAAGGTAATTGAAAATAGCAGGCCCGTAACTAGGATTTTTACGGGAGGGTTCGAAATCTGCAAAAGTGGACCAAAAGGTACATCAACAATTTTTTCACGTCACGCCGGGCGAGCAAAAAGGTACATCAAACATTTTTGATGTCACGCTGGGGGGGGGGGGTAGTAGGTTGGCTTCCAAAAATTCAAACTTTTCGCCTTCGGCCCTCAAGAAGAGTACACATATATAAGCTATAGGGGTTGGCTAAGGTCGTTCGATCGGCCTAAAAAAAAAATATAAGCAGAAAAGAAGAAAAATTATCATTTTTTTTTTTGGGTGAAGCGGACCTTTGGTCGCGAGCGGGGGGGGGGGCGAACCCCCCCCCTGGTTTACCGGGCCGAAATAGAATACATGCGTATATCAGGAATTTTCGAAGAAAACCTACGAGTTTGATTATAAAGTTCTCAGATTTTAAACGACACTTAAGATCTGTGCTATTATTGTTGTTTAGGCCTACGATTCGCCTGTATTCTCTATTATAGCGACACAATAAAAGCGTATGTGATGATAAATCAAATGCGTAGGTAAAACTTATCATTATTATTATCATCATTATCATTATTATTATTATTTACTCCTCCTTTATGTGATTTGCACCCAATGAGGATTCAACTTAACATACTTCTCGACACAAATAAACGAATTGATAATATTTGTATTTATATTATTTTTGTTTACCTTTTCTGAGATAAGGATGTACCCCAAACAACCTGGTGAATATTTTTCCGTCATTACCCTTCTTATATTCGATGTCTTGATAAGTCTTCTGCATACCTTTCATCTCAGTCAACTCAACCAACTTGTCAATCTTTTCCTCCGACAGAGGGCGCTCCAGGAAATCAGCCACTCTTTTTACATTTGCCCTCAAATCCTGTGTGAATGTTAATTATTCAATATTGATAGACCCCAGCATGTCACTATTTGAATCAGGTATTTGTGACACGCGTGCAAACACATCATTTTCTTGGTGGCGAGATAATCGTGGTTGGTTGGCACGGATGCAACAAGCTTGTCACATCACGATATCAAACTTTTTAGAACACCCTTTTATTTCAGCCATTCTTTAGACTTATAACGTTCAATAAAATTATTCTAATCCTATAAACACATGATTAAGTCGCTATCTGACGTGTAAAAACAGCAGTAGCCTGCATGAAACTAATATACTTGACGGCAAAACCTAATCCTTCCCCTGAAAAAGGGAGGGTTCTCGAACATAATGCGCTTTAGCGTAGTTCAAAAGATCTTCAAAGCCTTTCTTAATTTTTTCGTGATCTTTTTATTCATGTAATGTCCGTTAAAAAGAATTTTGAAGAAGCATATTTCCAATGCTCTCTAGAGGGTCTCACTATTATCTTTCCAATATTCTGTTTTGTTATTTAAAGTCACTTTACCTTCTGGAAATCCTCGTATTTGCACAGGAGAATATTTGGCCTATCCTTCAGTAAAAACCAGCCTTTTACGTGACGAAACCAACTTCCACCAAACACTGACAATGGATGAAGAAATAAACGAAAGACCAACATAAAATTATTAAATACATATATATATATATAATGAGAACGTAAAACTTATATTTTTACAAATAAAACAAGTGTGTGACAAATAACAAAACAATAACAATTCTAAAAGTTGTTTTCCCCACCATGTAAAAGTACAACTGAATTCAAATCATCACAACAACATAAGTAGCGGCCAATAGTGAATTGACATGAAATAATATACATGTATTGGTGTTAGATTATAATTATAATTTTATTTCATCCGTTAATTTTTGAGTTTTCTAATAATCCAATCAAAAATATTTAAACAAAAATCCATCAATGACAACATAAATGTCTTACTTTCGTCCAAAAGAAAATAAGGGACGAATCCTTTCCACCCTTCCATCCAGTCGGGAAGAGATGCACCGAGAAACTTAAAATATGAGACAGAGAGATCCTTCGGATTCCGAGCAAAGTAGATAACCTAGTTGAGTCAGATCAATTGACATTGATGAAGAAAGGAGGCCAATTAACATAATAAAACCAACAAAAAATCATTAGCCATTAAAGCTTATGGCCCAGTCACAGCTACACGACGCACGGCCAGCGCACAAAAAAAAGTAGCAGTTTTGGGCAATGCGTTGTCTTGCGCTGGCTTGTAGCTGACATTCGTCGCTCACTCGTCGAGCGCGCTAGATGAACGCTTTTTGATTCGTCGTTGTGCGCAGTTGTGAGTCTGAAAATTTTGAGCATGCTCAAATATCTACGTCGAGCTCGACGCATGGATGTAAACGCCGGCAGAGCGCCAAATATGCGCAGAGGGCGCAGCACCAGCGCCAGACATTCGCAGAGCGCGCAGCGCCAGCGCCAGACACACGCAGACCACGCGTTAAGCATTCGTGACATGCGCGTAGGTCCAAGCGTTGCGAATGCATTGCAAACAATCGAACCGTCCATGTGAGGGGTAACCACTTTTGTTCGCAGGATGTACGCTGTGCCTGCGCGGGTCATTCGTGTAGACAGCCAGAGCAAGCTGTGTATTAGTTGGATGCTTTAATATGTGCGCATTGTATGCGCTGTGGGAGCGCTGTGGGAGCAAAGTGGGGGCGCTGACGGAGCGCTGTGGGAGCGCCCTACACACGCATTACCTTCTCCAAAATCATCAGAATGTTTGACGCACAACGACGCACAGAGCTTATTTTCTATCTTTTTTGTGCGCTGGCCGTGCATCGTGTAGCTATGACCGGGCCATTTCGTATTTGGTTAACACGGAAAAAATGTGTTACTCCTGATGTATATTTTGTATTTCTCACATAATTATTTGCAGGATAAATTTACAACAAAACTGTTTTTAAAATTACATCTTTTCATGGCGACTTTGCTGACAGCAGATTTGCTGTAAAAATACAAATATTTTTTTACAGTGTAGTTTGGCTTGATTATCGACATGTACCTCGTTTACACTGTGACTGGGGTCGCGGGTTCGACACGGCAATCGTGCTCGACACGGCAATTTTATGCCATGTAAACGGGATCAGTGTGATCCGCGACCTGGGTTCGACACGCCTTTTTTGCTCCGCCAAAATCGTAGGTTTCGATCCGGTAGGCGGGTTCGACACGGCAATTTTTATGTGTGTAAACAGAAAGCCGTGTCGAGGTCAATGACCTTGAGGTCAGATATGGAATTTGGCTATACATCGCAACACACATTAATGACGTCCCTTACTTCCGGACATGATCTGAGAGCCGTGTTGAACTCGCCTTTTTTGTTGTGTATAAACACGATCACAGGTTCACTCTTTGCAGTGTCGAACCTGTCCCGTGGATTAGACACGAGAGCCGAGTCTCAATGTAAACGCGGTAATGGCTGGGCCTTTTTTTTATTATTATTATTTACACAGCGGTTACGTTTCATGTGTTTTTTTTTATTATTGAAATGGTTTGTTGTTTGGGCTTGTTTGTTGACATAGGTGGCTTCGATAGCTTGTTTATTGACATGGATGGTTGATTGGGCTTCTTTGATGACATGTTTGATTTGGCTGGTCAGTTGGGTTTGTTTATAGACATGTTTGGTTTGTTGGACCTGTTTAATGACACGATGGGAGTTCTTTAGACATGATTATTGACATGGTCGTTCAGTTGAGATTGTTCACCGTTCTATTCATAAATTGCCTTCGGGGTTTGTTCTTTTTTGCTCGGTTCATAATTTATGTTCATTGCCCATATGCCGCAGGAATGGTTAAAAGTGCCATTACCTGAAATAAAGGATGGGCTGAAATTGCTGGAAGTAGTGGGTCCAAGGATCCAGGAACATGCAGCCGTGTCCACTTGCATAAAACTTGCATGGCCGCAAATAGATCGGACTTATTTTGGGGCTTGCGTTTAAATATGGATCTTTACTGTGTCACAGCATCTTCACATTGTCTTCTGCATTGTTTCCAGTACCGACATTGTGAAAATGGGCCAAATCCACAAAGTCAACTATGTGGACACAGTCTCCTAACCCTCTACACCGTGTTCGGAGTGTGACGGCTGTTTGGATTTGGTCCATTTTCACAGTTTCGATACGTTCAAAGTAATATTTCCACAGTGTGATCACATATGTGATTGACTCTGTGTGTTCTGGCAGGGCAGCATTGTATAAGAAAGGTAGGTTCATAACCTTTTTGTTGCTTGTTTTATGGAATCTCACAATGATAGCGAATACAAAGAGTTGTCTCTTTCCCGCGGATATCCAGAGCGATTCCATATGCTTGATCTATGCTATTCTAGTTTGACTTTCAAAGTTCCAAATGTTTTGCCCTTCTATTTACGACTCTTTAGTATCAAATCAGGTGCCAAAATGTTTGACTTCAATAAGAAAAGAATGGTTGACCATAACTCTTCCACCTTTTCTGGGATGCACAATTGAAAATGGGTTCGCTTACCTTCGATTCCTTAATCTGCTCTGGAGTAAACTCTTCTAAGATGTGAGCAACCATGATTCGCGGTGATGACCACTTTGCCATTATCTCATGACCAGGCTTACCCCAACCATCGCCGTCGTGAGATAATGCGAGGTCGAGACCAATGACCATACGGGAACGATCAATTTTCTCCAGATCGACGTCGTTCATGATAAGGTAGACGACTTCAATTATCCAGTGCGTCCCTTCATGAACGATCGAATAAAAATACCAAATCTCATGTGTTAATGGTCTGAAAAACATATAGTAAAGTCCCGGATTATAAAAGACGTACGAATGCCCTTTTCCCTCATCTGACAATCAAAACTGAAAAAGCCACCGCGGTTAGAAAATCGATATGCGGTAGACAAAAGATTTGAAAATAAGCAGAGGTAATGCTGTTTATATGAAATTATTTGACTACCATTTGAAAAACCACTCATTTCGTCTACAACGGGTCTTCCCATTTTTCCAAATGGTCATTTGGTAGGGTAGAGCGGAGTGAATTGGGACAACAATCATGAATTTGCACTTTTTGCTCTGTTAATTCTTGAGTATTCACTGTAGACTCCTAAATTTCGATGTGGTAAATTAAAACTAGGGTACATGCAGGTAATATGGGCCACCAGGTTATATGGGACACCTGAAGCAAATCATGTCGTGACCGTCGACCGGTGACCGGTGACCGGTGTGAGCACCATAATGTTGTTCATATGGAACTGTATACGTAAATATATCGTCGTGAGAGCATCTAATGCCGAAATTTCTCTGAGAAATTGCTGAAAACCAAAAGGTAGGTAAACTTACGGCATTTTTTTACCCTGATGTAAAATTTGATATTTCACAGAATGTGATGGTGAAAGAGTGTTTGAGGGGTAACTCAATTGTTATGTATATTTAGTAAGCTTATAGTTTCATTTTGATCATACTAGCGTGTACAGGTCAATTTGTTTTAGTGAAGGGGTGCAATGTTGCATTAATGCTTGCCTGACACAGCAACATTAGTGCAGGTAATATGGGACATCCAAAATGGCGGAAATGATTCTGGTACTTAGTATTGGGATGAGGCATCAATCTCTTGCTACGATTTTTAGGGTATATTCACAGTATATATATTAATATAAATAACTTATTGTAGGCCTATATTGACTTGTATAATGAAAATAATATCAAATAAATTTTAAAAAGAATAATATACAAATACATAACAATGAAATATATAGTCAAAGGTTTTACTGAAGGGTCTTATAATTCAAATTATATCTTAAAGTTAATGATTTTCAACATTTTAAGCAAATTCCAGACATGGTAGAGTAATTGTAGTTTTTAAAACGTACATTAATACAGTGCCCATATTACTGCAACATGCAGGTAATATGGGCACTTGGTAATGACGTCAACATTTGAATATTGCAGACAGGGGTTGGTGATAATTGTTTCTTCACAATAAAGAGTTAAAGCAGTAGTCATTGATTCATATAAACAAAGATTAGAAGTGTGTCATTTCGTAATTTTATGCAAATTAGGCAAATGAGCTTAGGGGGCCCATATTACCTGCATGTACCCTTACTAGACTACAAAAACAGTTATTTGACATAGTTTACATATTTTAGTTTTAGGGAAATAATCGTCAGAAAATAGGTGATTGTGGGGTAAAGTTGGCCACACATGCTGGTGACAGTAATCATGCGCGTATTCTGGGGCGTCGGGCCTGCTCCCCCCCCCCCCGGGTAGGCGCGTAGGGCCGAAAAAGAGAAGGGAAAAGAAGAGAAAAAAGGAAAGAAGATAAAAGGGGAGAAAGAAAAAGGGGGAAAGGGGGGGGGGAGAAAGAAAGAGAGAGAGAGAGAGAGGAAGGGAAGGGGGGTTGGGCGCCAAATCGTCTTACATTAGGGGGTGCCAAATCGACCTTAAACATATTAAACAGGGGGCGCCAAATTGACCTTAATTTAGCGGCGCCATATACTAATTTTAAATTTAGGGCACAAAATGGCCTGAAACCTAGAGGGTGCCAAATTGACCTGAAGTTAAGGAGGCCGCAAGTTATTCTTAACCATAGGGTGGCCATAGTGATTTTTAAGTTAGCGGGGGGGGGGCTTATTTACTTAGATTTAGTGGGGGTGCAAAATCGACCTTCAACTAAGGGGCGCAAAATCGAACTTAAATGTAGGGTTGCCAAATTGACTGAAACCTAAGCTAAGGGAGCGCCAATTCGGTCTTAATTTTTATTTTATTTTTTTTATTTTTTTTTTGGGGGGGCGCCAAATCGACTTAAGTTTAGGGGGCGCAAGATTGACCTGAAACTTAGGGCGCCATATTGATCTTAAGCTAAGGGAGCGCCAATTCCGTCTTAAATTTTTTGGGGCGCCAAATCGACCTTAAATTTAGGGGGCGCAAGATTGACCTGAAACGTTTGTGCCAACTCGATCTTAAATTTAGTAGGGCGCCAGATTGACAATAACCTTCGGCGCCAAAGTGATCTGAAGCTTAGGGGTGCCAAATTGGCGACTGACTAAAGGACTCTAAATTGATCTTAAACCATGGGCGCCAAAGTGATTTGAAACTTTGGGGCGCCAAAGTGACTCGAAAATGAGGAGGCGGGGCCAATTATACTTTAGGGGCGCCAAACTCATCCTAAGCTAAGGGAGGGGCGCCGAATCGACCTGAAACCTACTATCTATCCACTATAAACGATTATTACACAATTAATGGTACTGAGAGTATTCCTGTGACCAGAAAACGCTAATACAATAATTACAAACCATTTTGTTGCAGTATCCATTTGAAGATATATTTTACATGTTTTTTGGTATATAATAGCGCTAGATAACAGATCCACAATCTTTGGGCTGCAAGCCCCAAGCCCCCCCCCCCCCCAATCTAGCCCTAGCACCCTTTTCCAAGGTTTGTCTCCAGTTGAGGGTATTGGGTCCTACCTTTTTATTTTCTGTTTGTTGCTTATCGTACTTTGTTCTCTCTTGAAAGTGTGGGGTGTTTGTAATGCCCCTCCCCTCCCTCCTCGAAATGTGGGGGGGGGTGTATCCCCCCATCCCCCGGATTTACGCCAGTGAGTGGGGTGTCCCAGTTCTCCCGCATCCAAGTTCTCCCCGGTCTCCCCTATTACCATGCAGTTCATATAATCAGTTAGTGGGTATATATATAACAAATGGAAATAATCTAAACTGACCATTAGAATATTAAATAGTAAGTGGGATAATGACATTTCGACCAAATTGCTATTAGACGAACTGGTTATTGACAGAGTGAAATGAGACATTTAGTGTGACCAAACGGCTTATAAGAAGCTGTAGCCCAACAATAAAAAAGGGAGGGCAGAGAAATGCAGAGTTAATAATGTTAAGGGTTTTCTTGGAACAAAATTATAAATATTTCTGGACCTGCCTGCATTTTTTAGTCTGGGAGGTGTGTCGGTGTGGGAGTGGGGGGGGGGGAGGCGTATATGTCAAATAGACATATACATTTGTATGCTCCTTAATCACTTCTTTCCATGTTTTCTAAAGAAAGACAAAAAATTAGCCCTTCCAAAAAAGTAGGAGAAGAAGAAGGAGGTCTTGGGTATGCCAGGAGGAGGTTCAACATTGTGTAGAGAAACGAGATATTAATATAATATATGATAGTGCGGCCATCTCAAATTTCTAAACAAAAAAAAACCCCAAAAAACAACAACAACAACAACTGACTACTACTAATTATTAGACAATTTTTTTTTTTTTTTACCTGACTTTGGATAGGTCACAATGTAGACATCATCGGGCCTCGTTTCCCATTTCTTCAACGCTTCAAGAACCTCTGGTGGTTGGGTGCCCGGGAGCTTAACTCCTTTATACTCGTGAGTCGTGCCAAACATATCAATGGTTGATCCCTTATGTGCCGCATATGACTCCTCAGGTGCTGATGACCCTTCTCCCACGTTCACAGAAGCCATTTTGTTTCCTTGACTCACGATCTTTCCTCTTTTTTTTTTTTTTTTTGAGGCAACAAATGATATTTGTTTTTTCAAAATGATGTGCCCCGATTTAGACACTGAAACGATGTTTTAACTTTGATACGTGAGCTTTGGGTACAGTGTTCAGGTATAGATCGATGAAACATTCGCTTACAATCCTATTTGAAGAGCAAGAAGATCATATTTCTCATTAATTTCAGCAGGTCATAGTTCACGATTCTGACGAGCCCATATCAATCTACAGTAGAACTGTGACGAAACGAGTCAAATATATTTTGAATGCCGTAGTTTTCTTTTTGATGTAGACATACATGAGGATTCGGATGTTGACCCAGGGGAACATTGAACTTTGTAAACAACTGTAATTTCTGATTGTAGATATACTATGCACTTATGAATACATTATGATTAGTTGAATGGCACTTTTTTTTTAAATGTAACTGCATGTTTGGTGCTAGAAAGAAAAGCACAGCACCAGGCATTCAACCAGCCTTTATACTCGTATGTTTTCATGAACTCAATTTTAAAGTACATTTCACATGATTTTATATCTACTCCATGTATTACATTGTGCATGTATAGACATTGTAAACAATGTTAGGCTGCAGATATTGCGGAAATAAAACCTAGATCAGGCTAAATGAACTTAAAAATCCTTCACCATGACCTACATCTCTGAATGGGCTCACAGACTAGTGGTTTATGTGTTATGGATGGTAGGGGAGACCGGGGACAATTGTAACACGGGGCAATAAGGGAGTTTACAGATACAATCTGCGCATGCGCAAGTCTCCGATATCCACTTTCGGGGTCAAGCCACCTGTACATAAAATGCGGCGACCGTACAGTCAACCCATGAGTCAACCAACGAGCGGCATATCTGCAAATTTTTATCCGACAAAAATCTAGCTGTATATTTCTTTTTACCGGTTTTTTCCTTCTCGTTTGCCATGTTGAATAATATGATGAGATATTTTCACGACTTTAATTAACGTTTTCCTCCCAGAAAGTTGCAAAAACACCGACTGTGTACTAATGCACACCAGTCCGAATATCGAGATTTCAAGCCCCGTTGGTTTCGGCGAACTTCAATGCCGGTTTGCCGTACGCGAGTTGGTAACTTACCAATTTCGCTTTCAGCAGTTGAGAAAAGAGACTCAAATAAACATGGTATCAAAATAAAGATAGGAATAAGTATACATTGTCTATCTCATCAATAGACAAGTGCGATTCTTCATCCATATTTTCACAATATGAGCCCCAAAAGTATGAAAACCATATGTAAATCAAAGGGTATCATAGACTTCACACGTAAGAATTCCTGCTATAGAGGAGACCATGTATATGTGACCCCTGACCCAATGACGTCACAGAGCTTCTATCGGTAACTGTAAACTCCCTTATTGTAACAGAGGCTCCCATACCTAGCAGAAACACGGGTTCGTGTTAATTTTTTTTTTTTTTTTTTTTTTTTTTTTTTGCTAGGGGGAGGGGGGGGGGCCGGCCCGTCGGGCCCCCTGGATCCGCGCCTGATGCATATAGCAAGTGAAAAATAAATGTAACTTGAGTCAAAGCATTGTCATGTTTTATTATAATTAGCTTATGTGGTTAATTTCCAAATCTTGATCTGTCAAGTGCATAGCTTTGATTAAAAAAAAAAATGTTACAATTTCATGTGTTGGGCAAGTCCACGCTATTTGTTCCCGAGATGGTGATTTTTCGACTATTTGACCATTTTGTGTCAAGTGTGTCAGTGGGTTTGTAAAGGTATACATAATGTGTCACATATCACCATAAAGGGTATGAAATGAACTTAATGCAAATTAGGTCAAAAAGTCATTTGAAGGTCATATGACGTCACAAGGCTCATTATCATTCATGACAAAACAATATAAAATGCATTTAAAAAAAAAGAAGATTTTTCAACCATTTAAAAAAGAGGTTTGTCATAGGAGTACAACCAAAAAGTAAGTATTTTCTGCTTTTATATTTTCTTGGCTAACTCTGGTGAAAATATCACAAACAGCTTTCCATATTTTTAGACTTAATGGTGCCCTCACACTAGAGCGTGTTGAGGTAACGTGTGTCTAGCGTTCACGATTTTCACTCGAAATTTGACTATGTCCAAAATACGCTCAAGAACGCTCCATTTTCCCTGTGTCCAGAATGGAATTTTTAATGACTTCTAAACGACGAGAAGCGAATAAATAGCGTCAGGGTAACGATGACTGCGCGCGCTTAGCGTCCACCTACGATTGCCTAGCGTTAGCAACGACTGACAGCGATGTCCAACTTATGTCTAGCGTGTTTGGACGTGTAAAGAACGTTTAGAAACGCAAACATGTGCGTATTGAGTAACGGATGCCCGACGTTCGTGGAATGTTAATTGCATTTTGCGTACGTTATGAGCGCGGACTGTGTTGAAAATCGCTTGGCAAACGTAGGAAAGCGTTTGGCTATTCGTTGGTATAACGCAAAGAAACGCAGAGGACGCTGAGGTCAATTTTTGATTTTTGAACAGTTTCAAAATTTTTGGCGTGTAACAGCGTTCTTATAAAGACGCTTTGAAAAGCGCTGGGCAATCGCTACTTGATCGTTTAGCGTTTTGGATGAACGTTCCTTAATAGTTCGAAGTGCGTCCAACCGACGCAGAATTTTGTTTATATGTTTTTTACTCAATTCCTCATGTACCAAAATGGGGGCGTATGTTTTTTACCTCAATATCCTTATGTCACCAAATGGGGGCGCTTTGTGTCATCGAATAAAATGATTAAAGCTTATTCTGTTTTCTGTTGTGCTCAGTAGTGTTCTCTCCCTGTTTAAGTGCTATTTTACATGTAAAAGATACTATATATCATGAATATAACCATTTTGGACTTGAAATATACATGTAATTTGTTTCTGTGAATACCAAGGTATGAACGTATCTAAACACTTTCAAATGTTAAAAATTTGGATTTCTATACTTTATTTATCATTTGGAGCAATTTACTAACCTTAAAAATACGAAGTTCAAAAGAACCACCAGCAGAATTTACATGTTGTTCATTAAGCTTGGATACTATTATTATTTATTATTATTATTGTTTATTTATTTATTATTATTTTCATTATTATTACAATTGTTTATTTGTTATTTGTATTATTTATTTTTTTATTTTTGCTCTAGCCACATCATTTTACTCTAGTTAAATTTCTTGAATTTGTTAGTCCCCTCTCAACTCTCCGGGAACTAGCAGTGGTGGATCCAAACGGGGCGCAGGAGACCGCACCCCTTATTTGATTCTTTTAAAAATGATTGACTGTATATGTTAAAATTGGAAAATTCGCCTGCACCATTTTTTACTCAAATTTTCGAAGATGCACCACTGGTTTTTTCAAAATCCTGGATCCACTACTGCTATGTTATTTCCTTAGACTGAAAAAAAAATTGAAGAAATAATAACAACATTGTTAAGGTTTTTTCTCTCTCGGTTTTTACCATAACGGTGGAATATTTATTATTTATATTCGTTAACAGTCACACTTTTTTGATTCAACCCCCTCACTTAGACAAGAAAACATTGTTTTTAAACTAGATTTAAGACCAAAGCAACCCTACACTCAAAAGCGATTCATGGGATAGCACGAGGGGGCCTTGAAGTCAAAAAAAGTTGCCAGAATGGTTATTGTGGTGGCATGAAGTACTTTTTTTCAATTATCAATCCCGGTCATGGCTTAGGAAAAATCAATATAAAAAAAATATAATAAAACAAACATCAAAATTATTATATGGGCTGGATCAATTAAAAAAATCAACCTTTTGACCAACAGTGGTAGTTAAAATGTAATGTTTTCTATCTCAAGAAAAACAATACCATCTATAAACACCTAATATTGTATGAGTGTAGATTGTAGTGTAAAAGAGTATGCCCCTTCGTCTTGATTAGGGGAGAGAAATTAAAAAGTAATATTTAATCTAATTGAAACAAGCCCGTCCCATTATTTGGATCATCTTGATTTAAAAAAGCGCAAGCTGATTTTTTTTCACCCATCAATTTATTTGAAATAAATTAAGTGCTAAAAAAAACAACATAATTTTGAGGGGGTATAACCTCAGGATCATACAGTGTGTTCCTAAAAAAAAGGTAATCGAAGTTCAAAGGTCTCCATTTCAAAAGTTTATGATTTATTTAATTTGAGACATTGCTTACGTCCAAACTATAATGGGTCACAGAGTTAGGGTCCTCTTGAACGGTGACGGGTACGAAAACCGCATTTTTTCCCAAGTTTTTCAGGTTTAGGGTGTGAAAACCAACTTTTTATAAAAATATTTTGGTTCAAGTTTTGGGGGGTACTTACATACAAGCTTTCAATGAAAGCAATCTTTCATTTGTCAAAGGACCTATCTCACTGGCACTCGACATGGGTCCCCGATTGTGCATGAGTCTCTGGAGTCTCAGAGAGGTCGCGCGACGATTTCAAACATGTCCAATCCTTTAGTAGACCTTTTTTAATACGCGAGCAAGTCTCTATGACGTCTTTCCGGGGTTGCCGCGAAGTTCCCTTAGTATCCACGACGTCGCAGAGACGTTGTCGGAACTTGCTAACGATGTGAAGGAATCGAACAGGCTAATAAATTTTATTTGCTGGCGTCTTAAAGAAGTCTACTAAAATATTGAACATGTTTGACTTTCGCTTCCATTTTCCCTCGACGCTTGAAGTCTCACGGAGACGTCACCACGACGTCTCCACGACTCAAGAGACTCTAATTGCAAACCTTCTCATTGCATTGACTAGGTCAAATGAGATTTGTTTTTCATTGAATTTGTTGTGACAAACCCCCCCCCCCCCCCCAACACTATGAAACAAAATTTATAAAAAGTTGTTTTTACCATTAAAACGAAAAAAACTTGGAAAAAATGGGTTTGTACCTATCACCAATGATCACTTCAAAGGACCCTTACTCTGTGACCCATCACAGTTTGCGAGAAGAAATGTCTCAAATTAAAGCTTATGGTTACTTAGTATTTTAGAAAACAAATCACAAATAAACCATATACTTTTGAAATGACTGACCTTTGAACTTCGAGATTACCTTTTTTTAGGAACACACTGTATAGGGAAAACAGAACAAAAAGGAAAAACAAAAACTGTTCATGCAGTTATCAGAATGCATTGACCTGTTCAACACTTTTAACATTGCCAATACAATGAATACTATCAATAAAACAAATTTTGTGCCATAAATTAGAGATAAACAATTAAGCTTCCCCACACCTCCCATTCCCCAAACAAAAAGGGAAAAAATGTTTTGCACAATGTTATGTTTCCAAAACGACTTGTGTTGTCTTTACATTGTATTATAAAACTTTTTGAGTTTCATATCTCATTATTCATAATGTTCTTTTTAGTTTCTTTTCCTATTTCTTCTTCCACTCTCTCCATTTTATTATATTTCATTCGTTATTCTCTTTCTCCTCTCTTCCCTTTCTCTCTCTCTCTTCTCTCTTTCTCTCGTCTGTCTGTCTTGTTGCTGTTTTTCTTTCTCTTGTTACCTTCTTTTTTGTCTACCCAGGTTTTCTTATCTGTGTTTCTCTTCCGTTTCCCTCATTCTTTCCGTGGTCCAAGGCTTTTGGTTTATACCTATTCCTAGATACATCATAATTTTTTTTTTTCTTAACCTAAATATGAACGCTTGTTTCTTAAATTACCATAAATACCACTTGACGAAATCTTTCTAAACATACTTCATGGCATGAAGAGTATTACTAATAATTGTTACATTTATGTATCACTTATACATGTATCCTACTCGATGTTTATAAGGGCTTTTAATTTTAACTAACTTTACCAGGCGTATAGTAGGCGACTCTGAAAGGCGCTCGCAGCATTCAAGTATTATTGATAATATAACATCATATAATATAGCTAATTCCCAAATGAAATAAAGATTAAGATATCACAGTTATATTGAATTACATGTCCATTGATTATCCCATAATCTCTTCTCCATATAATAGGAAGATTTAATATCATTGTTATTTTTTTTTAATCGAGGAGGAAAAAATCGATGCATTCAAAGATATTGATTAAAAAAATGAAAAGAATAGTAATAAACCATAATTGAAAAAAACTTCCAGAGATAGATTAGACGCGTTTGGACGACCAGAGAACGACGAGGGAACGACCAGAGAACGACAAGGAACGAACATCCAACGCGCATAACGTTCATCTGCTAATGCCCAGCGCATACAGAACCTATTGATAAGTGCGTTGTTACGCGCTGAGAACGCTCAAAACTGTAGACGTGTAATAAATTATGAATTTATCTCAGCGTGTATTTGCGTTCAGACAACGATTAATGCGTATGGTTAACGAGTAGAACGTTTTCGAACGTACACACCAAATTCCAAGAACGCTGGTCAAACGTTAGCTCAACACGCCGTAGTGTGAGGGCACCTTAAAATATTCTGGTCTCAGAAATAATCTCACAAAAGTTACTGAGCTGATGAAAAATCATTCATTTTTATAACCTACCCTCCCACCTTTAGAAATGAAACAAAATTAGTTTTTCTTACATTTGTGTTTTGAATTTTGTTTCTTTTGTGTTATTAGAGAGATTTTTAACAAAGATGTTGCTACGCCTTGGCTACACCAATTGTTTAATAAAAAATATTACAGGGAATAATTGTCCCGTGTGTTACTGTCCCGTTTGTTACCTGACATAGTTTTTAAAACTTGACCTTTGCCAGAAAACTCGAAGGTGTATAAACGTTAAAATATGTCCTTACAATGTTTATTACATGTTTAAGAGGATGTGACTCTGCAAATTTAGATCTACTTTTTTTTTTATTCAGATTTATATGTGAACAAAGCCAAAATTTTGGAAAACACCATTTTTCTGCGGTCCCGTTTGTTACCGACGAATAAATGATCATAAATTAATTATGAATTGAGTTATTACAACTATTTTTTTTTATGTTTTTGTTGAACATTCTTAGTACCTCTTCAGGAATATACCAAAGTATTGAGATTTCATTTCAGATTTTTCAAACAAGCCCTATTTTTGGCTCTGAATGTCCCGTTTTTTACCGCGCAAAATAGCTTGGACCGTTGCACTGTTACAAATGCCTCATAGGCCTATGCCTGTTACAATTACCCCGGGTTGGCCAATAGTAACACTCGACCTCTTGTTTTGAAATGATAATGGCTTCAAAATAAATAGTTTTGATTAACCCAAACCTATTCATATGTCGAGGCTAAGATATGCATATTTAGTTTCATTTAGTTTTAAGCAAGTATTTAGCTATAATAAAGTTGATAAGTGAAATTTGGAGGGAAAAAACATGTTATAATTGTCCCCGGTCTCCCCTACATGTTTTAGAACTTAGGTGGGAATTGTTGTATCATTCTCAACATTGATTGAAGGTTGGAAGTTTAAAAATTTGTTATTTGTGATAAATTCAAAAGGCCCCTTTTTCATACCGAGCTTTTACTCACCTCATAATTCCAAACAAAGCATTTTCTTATCCTGTATATATTTTATGGTTCCAAGCAACAATTAACAAGTTTTTCTGAGCATTTAGCTTTTGATTAAGTAGAATATATGAACATGAGTTGATATCTAATCAGTCAGCTTCTTTTCCTACAGTATTACTGACAGTTTTGTCAAGAAAGATTATATTAGTCTGTTTCAATAATTTTGCGAACAGGAGATATCATAAAATGACATAATGTTGTGCGGGGCCCGCTGTTAAGAAGTCATGAAGTGGCTACCCTGGGTAAATAATAGTATATCATTATTGATGTTTTGTTTATTTATTTATTTACTACAATATTTATGTTATGCTCATTAATGACTATTCTATATTATGTATTTAAACGTTGTAAAAGGAATTTAAAAAAAAAAAATCAAATGCAATTTAGCCATGTGTCTACGACTTTGATTTTTGAATTAATAAAACCATTATTACTATTCTTACTGTTATTATTATTATTACCATTGTTATTATCGTTATTATTATCATTATTATTATTATTATTATTATTATTATTATATTATTATTGTTATTATTCTTATTATTATTATTATTATTAATAGTATTATTATTATTATTATTATTATTATTATTATTATTATTATTATTATTATCGATATATAGGAAACCTGCATGAATATATTAACTTGTCTATATTGAAATTTAAAGAGTCAAAGACGATTTAAAATGGTTTATTAAATGGCTGATAAAATGTGGGTTGATCAACATGTTTACATGTTGAAATGGGGCGCCAAAGGAAGTAATGTACGTCATTTATTGTTGACGCCAGTTCTATTTGAACCATTGGCGCGCCGAATGTACATACGCGGGTATGTATCACATTGTTTGACGCTTCCTGCGTAAACAGTGGTTTATGCGGAATTGGATGTGCGCGTTTATTTCTGCAACGCTTACAAACAGCGGTATGATATGCATCATTCTTCGTCGTGGTTTGCTGTGTAGGGACACTTATATGTGTGAGTGAAAATTTGGAAGTGTTTTCGGAATGATAGCGCTGGAAATATGGATATTAGGTGGTACCTGGTGGTTGTGCATGTATTTGGTGGACTGGGATTTATTATACTGGGATAACCATAAAATCCTGGTGAGACTGATTATAGTGCTTCAGTGTGAGGCTCTAACCACCAGTATTTCAGACACGTTAGCTTCCAGACGCCGGAGGAAAATACGAGAAAGACGAGTTCAAGCTGCTTATGGCAGGTCGTAGTACATTTCCTTTTGTTCATTTTAGTAGTTACAAAGTGCTAAGTAACGCTTTGTTCCAGTACAGCTAACTGTCTCAAAGTAAATTATCATTAGAAGATGATTGACCTCCAGGTGTTAAGCGCTATCTAAAAACAATTAGATATTTAGGCTATATTAGGCCTAATGTACTGAATGATTCTGAAATTCATTGGAAGTGAATAATTGGAAGTGAATAATTCACTTGGCCAAATAAGCAAGGTATTTGCTATTTGTCAATTAAGATAGACATGTAGGCCTATGCAAAAGATTATGGTGGGTTCTATTAACCATGAGTTCAATGATAATGTTAAATTCATTGATTGATTTGGGAAGCTTGACTACAATGTGCATGATCGTAGGAAAGAACAGTTGGAAATGGAAGTGAAAGAGATTGAAAGTCTCGTGTTACGATACATTATGTAGTCCACCACGTTGGCTTTCGACTCGGCACAACATGGCTGCAGTCAATACAGGTCTAGATGGAAACTTGTTACCTACATTTAGGCAATTGAATAACACTAGACCATATTCGAGTGAATTTCGGGCTAATTTTTGCTCTAGCCCATATCTAACAACCTTATGAATCCTTTGCCTTATGGGTAGGCCTAGGCACTTAAAAGAAATGGCCTTTAATTTGGCATTATGGCATTAAAAAACATTGCCTTTAAGGGGATTTGATGGATAAAGTTGGTATGTTAAGGATTTAACATAAAATGTATGGATAATGAATTATAAAGAAAGGAAATACGTAACTTTGCAGAGGCTTGCAAAACTGTGACCTAGTATGGAGCCTTACTTTGTGAGTGCATATTTTATATGAGTCAATTATGGCATTGGCTGGAATTGTTGACAATCATTTTAAAGCAATGCAAGACAAATTCAATGATATTCTTTCGAACTCAGAATTGCGCCCAGGTGTCTTTTTTTTGTTTTTGCAGAACCATGCAGTGATCAGAGCCATCATTGGTTTGGAGAACCCAGAGCACCAGTGGAGTGCTAAGTTAGTTCGGCTAAGCCTAGTGAAGCCTGGCCGTGGATTAGAGGAGGTTTATGGGCGCATATCATTGATAGATCGTTATAGCACAGTGAAGCAAGTCTGCCAGGATGCCTGCTACTACAGTACCAGTAGTTTGTGCTCGAGTGGAGCCAAGTTCTAGGGAGCCGCTTACAGGAGGAGTCCAGGCTGAAACGTATATTGAAGTACGTAGAGGTGAACGCATATGTTTAGAGCAAGTTGGACAGAAAGCTGTCGAGATGAACCGCCATGCTTGAGATTGCCTGGCATGCCTGGCGTCAAAAATATGATTAGGAAGCGGCACATCCCTTTAATGTGGTGCCGAATGGTAGAGCCTACAGGACAGCAAGCACTTGCTAGCAAGTTTGGAGAGACAGAATTAAGCAAGGAAGTAATCGCTATTGTGAATCTGTAAAAGAGCCTATGTCTCACTCGATCATCTTCTCTCAGATTCATGGGAGTGCTGTCCTCAAAAATAAATGTAATTTGGATAATCTCAGAACGCCACGTGAAACAAAACATGTTGAAATACATTAACCACAAAGGTTCAATACGATTGGAAAAACTAATTAATTATGAATGGCTATAATGGTGTGCCTTATAAGTGGCGTTATGTCTTGCCTTTCAAAGATTTTCAGCGGAGTATTTTACATAACAATGTTCAGCGTTTATTGTTGGCATTGTAGTATAACAGGTGCTTTATTTATACCAAACATATTTCATGTAACTCCAATTACTGTGTACCTTCGTTAAGGAGGATCAGCGCTTAAATTCGTTGATTTTTAGGCCTAATGGGCCTACAGGGAAATGTGGTACATATGTTTATGAAATTGGCATAAGTTTTAGTAATGCTGTCAATCGATTACTAGTAGCTGTCAGCTACATGGCATGTGTTTGAAAGGCAAAGTTGTGGCGGAGTTTTATTTTGAGCGACTTAGGACTCGCGTTAAGTGTGTAACACCAATGGTGTAGTGGTATTGTAGGCTTCGATTTGGCTAGCTATGGAAGGTCATATGACCCTTTTATGAAAGAATCTGTTAAGGGCCTATGAATTGGTCACTGGTGCAGCAAATTGGCAATGTGGTGATCATGTTTTTGGCTATGTGCTTGAAATTCGTTCGTCAAATTATTAAGGCGTAATGTTTTTCGTTGCCAAATGGTATAGAAACATATTTTTAATCATTGCGTCAGCATTCAAATTGGGTAATCTGGTTGCCTCTCTGAATACCCGTTGTCAAATAGGTAAACCTTTATTAAGCAATCCATAGAGGTTTGGTCTAATAATTGGGAACTTGCTGGTTTTGATGCATGATTTTCCTATTACCCTAGCAGCAATGATTGTTGAAAATTGTATTCGTGTTTTGCTAAAGTATATGGCATAGTGTTTTTCAGGCAAAGCTTTCCGAGTCAATATAAAATCTATGTCAAGGCTTCACTCGATTTCAGAGGCGGGGAGGCCGAGTTTTGGTTGCCAAGCGGTAGTTAGCAAAACGACATAATTCGGCAGAAATTTTGTTTTGTTTGTCGATGTATGATATATTGGCCTTACACAAAAGTTATTGGGTCAGGAATATATATATGTATGGATATATACATGTATGATATGCGTATGTGTGTCTCACTTTACAGCTTGGGCTAATACGAGATGTATGTTTTGGCCTGTCTTGGTTTCATAGTCAGGAGGGTGGTGCATATGAACAAAGCTTTAAGTCTCACTCGATGGCAAAGGCGGGGGATTGTATGTGACGTTTGGTTACGTCGATGTATTTGGTAAATTGTCCACAGACAAAGGTTATTGGGCAATGATGTAATACATGTAGGCCTATATATGTTATGGATAGATATGTATATACATATATATGTTGGAGTGTGTTATGTAACACCCCGGGTCAATACGAAATACATGTAAATGTTTAGGCCTGTGTCGGTTTTATAGGCAGGAGTGTACAAAGCTTTAGGTCTCACTCGATGGCAAAGGCGGGGGATTGTGCGTAACAATTTGGTTTGTCGATGTATTTGTAGACAAAGATTATTGGGCCAATGGCATAATATTATTATGTTGTATAATATGTATATGTATTATGTGCGTGTGTTATGGATATATATATATAGATAGGAGCGCGTTATGTAACGCTTTCGGTCAATAGGAAATAATGTTTAAGCTTGTATCGGTTTTATAGGCAGGAGGGTGGTACATATGAACAAAGCTTTAAGTCTCACTCGATGGCAAAGGCGGGGATTGTACGTGATCATACTTTTAGGGCTGACTCGATTTCAGAGGCGGCAGGCCCGTACGTTTATAGATAGCTTTATTGCACGCTTATTATAGAAATGTAGCAAATGGTATTGGCTTTACCCGATTGCATAGGCGGGAAGCTGGCAGGCTATATGTTTACAAGGATTCATTAGGTGCGAATATTAAGTTGTGACACCTATAGTGATAATTTGGAAGTTCTTAAGTAAGCCAGACATTGATACTGGTGGTGAATGGGTTTGCTTTGTTATGCAAGTAATAATTAAAAGCCACTGTAGGGGGTAAGAGAAGAGGCAAATGTTGGATTGTGGGCCAATTTAGCAGCATATTTTCATCTTGATTCGATTGTTTGCTGAACTATATGTCATGTATGTGAGCTCAATGTTATAGTGACGTCATATTTGGATTTATATTGATAATTATAACAATGTTGTTAACGGTTAGTTACCTACTGTGGAATTGTGTTGAGCTATGGTGCCTCATATCGAATCAATAGTAGGCCTACCCCCTTTTGGTCTAGCTATGGTCTAGCTATGAATGCTAGACTGGCGTTTCAATGGTGATATGAATTGAATCGATTGCTCCAATTGCAATGGCGGTAGTTTTGGAGTAATAGGCAGATAAAGTAAATTAGTTTCATGAATATGGTCTCAAGAACGAAAGTGACGAATTAGTTATTTGGCGGCCGATCATATATAAATATATGCTCGTTTGGCGGTAATTTGTTAAATTAGGCCCCAATATCTTCTATGCATTGCCGTGTTCAAGTCTAGTGATCACTTGTCATCTGATAATTTTTGACCCCACTCGATTTTACAGGCGAGGGGTGCCATATATATTTAGTTGAATTTGTTCGCATGTCAATTCATAGGTTTCCGGCCCAATTCGATTTGAATGCGGGCGGACCTAGTTGTACCTACATATTAATTCTCAAACTCTGTAAACCGGAAGTAAATTAGGGTGTCACGTTTTAATGTTACGCCTCACCTGATCTTACAGGCGGCGAGGCTGTATATGGGTTTATGATGATTTGATGTAATGTGTTATATCTGTTCTGTGTATTGCAGGGTATCTATGTTTAGGCCTCACTCGATTTCAGAGGCGGGGAGGTCGATACATTATAGATTTATGTCTCACTCGATTTCAGAGGCGGGGAGACGGTAAATATGCTAGTAATACGTTTTGGCCTGACTCGATTTCAGAGGCGGCAGGCTGGTAACATGGTTTTATGTCTCACTCGATTTCATAGGCGGGGGGATGGTATAATGTTAACGTAAATAAATTATCCTGTTGGGCAATAACACATACATGAAATGAAATTGAATGATAATATTTAGGCCTTACTCGATTGCATAGGCGGGGAGGCTGTTATCTGTTTACGATGAAATTGAATGATATACGTTTAGGCCTTACTCGATTGCATAGGCGGGGAGGCTGATATCTGTTGATGATGTTATATATATATTTATGTGATATTTTGTTCTGACACCTCAAATGATAATTGGCAAATAAGCGTCCATCAAAAAGTTTCAATAAAGCCACGACATAACCGCAAATACTGTGTTTGTTATTTGTCAGCCTGGAATAATGAAATTTAAAGAGTCAAGACGATTTAAAATGGTTTATTAAATGGCTGATAAAATGTGGGTTGATCAACATGTTTACATGTTGAAATGGGGCGCCAGGAATGTAATGTACGCATTTATTGTTGACCCAGTTCTATTGAACCATTGGCGCGCCCGGAATGTAACATACGCGGGTATTGTATCACATTGTTGACGCTTCCTGCGTAAACAGGTGGTTATGCGGATTGGAATGTGCGCGTTTATTTCTGCAACGCTTACAACAGCGGATGATAATGCATCATTCTTCGTCGTGGTTTGCTTGTGATAGGACACTTATATGTTTGAGTGAAAAATTTGCCCACCACCTCCCCATTATCTCCAACCTTAAAATGAGTTTTCTTGTGTGATGGTTAAAGCAAGAAGTGGTTGTGGCTATATATGCACATACAGAAATAAAGGATTAATGTGAAGTAGCGGATGTCCGCGAAATATTTACGTTGGTATTGGAGAGTTGGGTGCAGGAGGTGTCGTAGTTGAATTATTTAACCACGCTGAGGTCGTGGGTTTGGTATTTGGTATAGCATGTGATTATGTTCTTTGAGTACAGATAATTTAGCTTCAAAGAGTTACCTTGCCAAGGTGCTACAATTAATATTTCGTAGCATGCGGAAGCTAACTAATGTGTTGATTATGGGTCTATTCGAAGACCAGTTTTTTAATTCTCTCAGGAGTGGAAATATGCACTGTAAGTGCGGGATGGCAGTTGAATGTTTGAACGGGATATTATGATATATAATGTAATCGCTTTGATAATGATTGGCACTGGTCTTCATGAAACTCTAGCACTATTGCTAGGGTGTATGGATAAAAAGAGATATCTGGTACGTTTATTTTGCGTTATACCATTGGGTAATGAAAGCAATACATTGTGTTTTCAAAGACCAGAAGAGAGTTTTGCAGATATATATATATATCATTGGAAACGATGCATAATAGTGTTGATACTCACTGATCATTTTGTATGCGATTCACATAAGGCGTTCGATATAGCGCTTATTATATCCCTTATCTAAGATTGTTTGCATTGAGAGTGTACACAAGGAGAAAAAGAATAGTTTAACTAAGAAAAACGTTTCTCGAGAAATAGTTCGTTTCTTCATGACGTCACGCATAGTACATTTTTCCTAGGGAAAAACTGGACTATACGTTTTTCCGACCCCCCCCCCCACCCTATTCACGAGTTGCGCACGCGAGCGGTGCTACTCTGCTGCTTTTACCTGAATTCTCCACTGCATGCGCGCATGCCACGGGAAACTTTCGGCGAGCTGAAGCTGAATGCACTGACCGCCCAGGTGCGCAACAGCTGATATTTGTTTGTAAACAGACAAAATGGCTGCCTCCACTAGTTGCCAGATTGATGGTAATAACGGAAGATTTCAGCAGTATAATGACGAGGAAATTGTGGATTTCATGAACTCGACTGACAGCGTTAATATTCAGAAACAAATTAAGTATGCTGTATCTATATTCCGTGAATTTGTTCACAAATTGATGGTGTGAGTTGTGATGAGATCGACATCAAATCACTCGATTCAGCGCTCGCAAGATTTTTCGTCGGTGCTCGAACAAAAACGGGCGCTTTGTAAGTAGGCCTACTTGTACTTATTGGATCCAGAAGAAAGGTAAGCATAGACTATATAATTTTGTTCATTAAAAAAATTAAAAGGTGGAAGGGATATAAAAACAAATATACAATGACTCATTCTCAGAACAGGTTAAAACTATTCGCACTCAGGAACATCACATAGTACTATTCTCTCTCGGGCCGATGGCCCTCGAGAGAATAGTACTATGTGATGTTCCTTCGATGCGAATAGTTTTAACCAGATCCTCGATTGTCATTGTATATTTGTATACTATTACATTGTGATATTGGAATTGAAGTTAAATGAATAGTATTGTAATTTCTATATATAAGCTGTAATGGAAATTGATTCAGTCGAATATATTTTAAGAGAAATAATGATTGGATTTAAGGGTGGGTTGGTGTTAGGCCAAGGGTTTCCAGAACTTTGGGCCCTGTCGGGTCCAAGCTGGTTTTTTACCCGGGCAGGGGCTGGGTTAGGGAAATAGATCCGATAATGCTTTATCGACGGGGACGGGGCAAAATGATTTTGGTATAATAATGCTAATTTTATACTCATGGCTACCTTCATAATTGTGGAAGTTTCAATGTTATCCAATCTGTCTACGTACGAAAAATTCGTGCTAGTAGAGCTCCAGTTCGTTAAATAAAAAAAAAAAAAAGGGAATGGACTGGTTTG
>CALNVZ010003426.1:89928-121860 GCA_940671915.1 Paracentrotus lividus | reverse complement strand
AGAGAGAGATGTGCTATAAGTTTTTGATCCTTTCCGGAAATTCTTAAAATAGAGTCCCAAATATGGTTTTATAAACCTGTTATTTTTTGGGTTTCCCCTCCAAAAGCTTGTAATAGGAGTAACTTTATGCTGCTTCCCTTCTAAAGCTTGTAAAAGGGCACAAGTTTGATGCGGCTTCCCAACCAAAACAAAACAAAACAAAACGACGAAAAAAACGAGTGATAGGGGTATCTGTCTTGATCCTGAACAAGTACACATGTATGTATTTGTCACTATCCGAGTTGGGGGGGGGGGTTGTCAAACTATAGGGAGTGTATATTTCCTCCCCTCCTCACAGGTAATGTAACATATGCAGGGCAATCTTTAGCTGCCGTTAGATTATTATATTGCATCATCCCAAACAGATTACTTTCAAAACAAAGGGTAGTACAAAACATCAGAAGGATACACTGGGATGAGATTAATAGAGGCCTATATACATCTATATCAGCAAACATATGTATCTTAATTTTGCACTTAACCTGATTATATTTCGTTTAGTGCAATTATGATTCTTTTGATAGGTCTATGCCTATTCTCCCAACTTATCAAAATTAAAAATGGGAAATTAAAATGATTATAAGGTATACCACGTTATATAGTCAATTATACTGCATGTTCTATGGGGCCATCTTGAAAATGGCTCTTTTTGTTATATTTCGCCACCAGAACATGCTTGTATCCTCAAAATACACCTCAGATTTGGATTCTCCACCCATAAAACCCCTATATTCCAGATTTTGAATATTTTAGTAGTTTAAGAGTAGAAAATAGAAATCAAGATGGCCGCGGCGGCCATTTGGATTTTCGCGTATATTTAAATTGCTCAATGCTGACAGAGCTCCAGCATGTGGATTGTTAAAATAGAAGTCTCACCAGCCAAAATCAGTTTTAAAAAAAACTATAACATTCCAATGCACACTTAGGCCAAAAGTCAATGGGCTGACTGCCGGACTATCAAGGCAATGTGTACAAAAGTCTAATCAGCCCGAATACATCGTCTTAGAATCGTCCAATTAAGAGCAGTAGAAATGTACAACTTTATTTTTTTTTCCGCGTTGCAAGTCTTTTGTGTGTCCACAATATTGTGCGATCATATTATTGTTTAACTGCATACAAGATCAGTCTTCAGATCAGAATACGGGGCTAAGTTTGGAGAGATGATCTAACATGAATTATTATTATTATTATGTATTTTTTCAAGAAACATTTTTTTTTTAAATCACAGTTTATTAAATTTTACCATCTCTTTCCATTCCCTTCTTCCTTTCCCCCTCCTTGAAAGCGCAAAGGCTAACAACAATTGGTCGAATTCTCTGATAGTAGGACAACATGGACTAAACCCATGTGGTCTCATTTTCCCTTTGGTGTAATATTATTGTGAATCAGAGTTCCACACCAAGATAATATTGGGAGCGTGCATGTTTATTATAGGTAGAGAGATGATAAGTATAGAAGTACCACGACTATTAACAAATGATTAACAAGATTGTGGAGCTTTTGTGATATATTTCGATGCTGATGTATTGTCTAAATGGATGTTCGAATCTATAATGATCACGACGGTTGAAGGTTTGTACATAGCCATGCCAAAATGCCCAGGCGATTCTTCCTCCACGGACTTATCGATTTTGCAGCAGACCAATCAGATTGCCTGATTTTCTTGCAGCGGACAAATCACATTGCTCTGATGCAGAAAATTTCTACAACCAGTTCTGCAGCAGACCAATCACTACGCCTAATTCTACAACGTACTGCTTATGCATAATACATGAGATGCGTGACGTTTCAACATGGCGGCCTCCGTGGAGTATTTGGACGATATCATCTACGTGTTTTTAGAGTGTTTATCGACAAAATACCCATTGTCATTGATATGGACGTGATCCAGAAGATTATCCAGTTTGAAATACGAGGTGAGTGTCTTGAATTAAGGCCGTATTTTAACTAAATTTGCAGTTTTCATTGCCCGTGCGATCAAACGGAACTCTATTGCCTGCTGCCCCCGAACTTCCCCGGTGGATACTGTACCCCGATGGGGTTCGAGCTGGGCAGTATCCAACGAGTAACATTATTATTGATGAATAGTTTTCGGTGGTTTTCAGCACATTACCGCACATATATATACACCATTAGATCTAACGTTAGACCTGTATTTTCATGTCGATGTCTATTCAATCAAAATTATTGTTCGATAAGCAAGACAGCATATTTATCAAGCGAGTTTGTAGTGAGTTTATTTCCCAATATTCTGTCAGTCAAGTGTCAGCATAGTCAGTCACTAGCTGAGTCTGAGTCGGGGATGGGCCTGGCTCACTGGACTGCATATAATAACTACTTTGCAGGCCTTCTAAGTACGGCTAAGTTGTACCCTTGTTTCACTTCCATTTTGCAGGTCAGAATGGAGGGAGGCAGTCAACGAGATTAAGATTTTATCATGATTTTCTTTGTCGCTATTCACTATTAATTTGTCTTTTTTTTTTTCCATCTAGTACTGCGAAGAGACTTGTGACAACCTGAAGTTCGTTGCTGTTGCTTTTGAATCAGAGGAATGCTGGCCCATTCAAGCAAATCCAGTGTACAGAAATTTTATTGTTTGCAGGTGAGTTGAATCGTTTTTATTGTGTTTACATTCATACAACTTATGCGGTGGTCATAACATGTTGTAGGCTACGTGACATGTGCGTGCAATGTCGTTGCATCGCATGCAGGTTGCACTTTTGTCCGTAGAGAGTTGCACGTACAACCTTTTTTGTGACTACCGCATTATAATACATAATCTGCAATCGTTTAATGTTTTAGCTTCTCTGGTATCACCCCTCAGGGAAATGGTAATCTGAAATTGTTAAAATGTTGTCTGCATCCTAAAATAACAACATGCTGAACCATCCCCCTTCCATCCCTCCCCTCGGTGGGGGGAGGGGGGCGGGCGTTTCTCTATCAATTTCATACTGTTTTTTCGGATTTTTGTTTTAACTACATGTTTAAAAAATTACTCTTTTTTACAAATTACATCTAGTTATTATATCAGTATTAATAGGGGTTCATAAATTTCAAATTTGTTTCTTTCGTCTTTGTTTCAGTGGAGGAAGAGTGATCTCGAGAGGAGCTGGATGAACTAGATAATGACCAAGATGGAAAATATAAAGACCGCCCCATCAAGAGAATGAGTGATCTGAGCATGACCGACAAGGTGACTGAAGGAGACCATCCTGTCCTTGATGATATCCTGATGCAACCCAGCAGAGTTGCAAGGACTTGATTGTCCTTCTTCTTTGACTGCCTAAGAATCAAGAACTTATATACGGCAAAAGTAAAGTAAAAAGCTTTTACGTGAAAATGTAATATAGGACATAAACAGAAGAGAAATGATAAATATAGAATACATTCAATAAGAAAATAAAATGAAGAAAATAATCAATTTTCATTTTGTATTTTTATTTCGGGTGTTTGAATTGTGTGCCTTAAAATATATTTGTTTCCAGCACAGTCTACTCTCATAATGAGTAAAAATACAAAGTTTGATAACAAGATAACTGGTTTCGTGTACAACTCATTATAATAGGACTGGACTGTTGTTGTTTTAGTTGTTTACAGTGCTATAATTCATAATCTTGATATTTATGTCAAAATATGTGCTTGAAATTTAAATTTTTAAATGGACTAAGAGAAATATAGGCATTTAGAGAGAGAGATAGAGGGGAAGAGACAGAGAAATGAAGAAACAGAATGAAAAATAAGAGACAGAGATAAAGAAAGAGAGAATGTATGTTTGTGTGTGTTTGTATGTCTGTGTGTGTGTTCAATTGTTTGTGCGTATGTGCAAGAGTGGTGTATGTTCATGTATATTTGTTTTGTTTGTTTGTGTTTGTGTGTGTGTGTGTGTTCAATTGGGTAACATTCGAGTGGCTAAAATAAGGAAATAAACAGACATAAAATACACAAATAAATAAATGAATAAAAACAATTATATACGTAAACAACAAACAGAAAGATAAAACAACACACATGCATACAAACAAACAAACAACCAGACGAAGGCAAAAATTGAGTGTCTAAAACAAGGGAATAAACAAACAAAGTTTGAAACAATAAATAAACAGGAACAAAAGCATACAAACAAACAACAAGACAAAGGCAAAAATTGAGTCACATTGAGTGTCTAAAATAGGGAATAAACAAACTGACAAACAAGAAAATAAATAAACAAACCAACAAACGGCAAAACTAAAAAAACAACAACAAACAAACACCATACCAGAGTACTAGTATGTATTTAAAAAAATCATTTCCCCTTGACCAGTCCTATTTGACACACTGGTTGTATGGCATTTGACCGTAGCTGGCGTGCTTCAGGGGGGCAGGGGCGTTGTTCCCTGGTTGGTGATCACCAGTGATCGGGGATCGCCCGAGGTCCCTGGGGGGACCATGAGCCATGCCCGGTAATGAGTGCAGCGAAGGACTAATTACAAGTGCAGGTGGTTGGTGCACAAAACCAGCATGTCCAAAACTAAAAAAAAATTACAATTCAAACTCGAATTCGATGCCGCTTCCATCCATCTCCTGCTTGTAAATGTTGTCAAAATATTCATTTTGAGCCACGGTGAACTCATCCTTCCAACCACCAACTTTACCTGCCGATGCAATAAGAGGTTAGTTTATTATTCAAGAGGTTTTATTTTTTTCACCTTTCACAAGTATTTGGACGTGGGAGAGGTCATTACGATTCGCGGATCCAAGAAAATCGAATTGAATGCATTTCTCGGGCCCAATTGTCCGGGAACAAAAGCGGCTCTATTATGTTTACGCAGGGGCCCGATACATTCATTGTATGAAATCTGGCTACTGTATTCAATGTGCCATCTCTTGTTTTCAACAAATAAAGCAAACAAAAGCTAAATGTAAGCACTTACCTGTATATATACACATAGGAAGAAGTTCCATGCTAATAAATTATAACAATTATTCTTTCCAAATTCAATATATATCTTTCGGTTGACGTTAAAAAAGATAGAACACTTAATATTTCCGTTGTTGTTGTTGTTTTTATATTTTACGGCGCTTTCATTCATTATATGAATATTTACGTTACCTTTCCTAAGAATCGGTTTTTCTGCAAACATCCTGGTGAATAGTTTTCCCTCATAACCCTTCTTCTCTTCGATGTCTTGGTAAGTCTTCTTCATACCTTTCATCTCGGTCAACTCAACCATCTTGTCCAGCTTTTCCTCCGAGAGAGGGCGCCCCAAGAAATCAGCAACTCTTTTGACGCTTGCCCTCAAATCCTATTTGGATGATATATTACATTTATATAAAGTTGGGTGCACATGACATGTACAAAAGTATATATAAACACAAAACAAAAAGAAAGTTCCCCCTATTTCAGAAATCAATAATTTTTGAACCAGGAGGAATTCAAAACAGAGGCGTGAAACATCGGGATTTTTATGAAAATAAAATCAAAAGTACTCCCCGAAAAGAATAATGTTATATTCAATCAAAGTAAGAATTCGAATTTTAGTCCGGACGTGAGAAAAGGGCTTTTCGAGTCTCACGTGCTCACTGAAGCATGAATTCGTAAATAAATGCCATAGCATCATTAACACGTGTCCAAAGAATTTAAATAACACCAAGAAAATGTTATTGAGATGCTTTCTTGTGCATAAAATTACTACAATGACTCTTCGTAATTCTCTAAAATGGCCTATTTTTTGGTTGATTGATGGGTTCATTCAACCGTAAATGAATGGATATTGGTTACATACACTTCCAAAAGAGGAATTCCATCATGTTTGATCGAATATACCATGGCAAAGAAGTAAAAATTGCAGTTCGGGCAATTTATGCTGCATGCTCACTCAACCGTTAAATTTGACGCAAATTTCGTCTCCTTATATTGGGAAGCACGTTTGACATACATTCTGACGTGTGAAATGTTAAAAATCTGAAAATGGATCCGTTATCATTGAATCAAAGTTGCCATTTTAAGCTTGTGAACTTCAAAAAATGAATTTTTTGCATTCAACCATTGCTCACTGAAGCATGACTAGATGATTTTTCCTGAAATTCACTCCCATTGTGGCTAATTAAATTCCCTACATGGACATATAATTAGATTTTTTTTTAATTCCTCCTGGTTCAAAAATTATTGATATCTAAAATAGGGGAAACTCTCTTTTTGTTTTGTGTTTATATATATATATTGAAAGCAGAGATTGATAGGAAGATGATTAACTAATTTTTGTGCCTGTATAAGGTGTGTCATAAAAGCTATACAGAGTGTTACATGTTACAAAAATGGTTTTAAAAAACTTCACAATTTTACTGGTGAATAATTTCTTAATCTTTGCACCAAATTATATTAATAATCTTGGATTCTTTTAATAAGACTCTATGCTTCTAAAAATATTAACTTGTAATACAAAATTATTTTTTCTAACCGCGCTACAGGGTGTCAAACAAGGGGGAAAATGTGTGTCTTTTACACTTCGATTACAACTCAAACAAAGTTTATTGAAAATAATATGTTTCCACTTAATTGTTTATCATCATGCATGCAAAGAAACTGTCGAAAAAATAAAAATTATAGTTATGAAATTGCATGTGGCATTTTTAATGCCTGCAATGCATTGTCTATGAGGATGCGTGCATTAAGTATGCTTTAATTGATTAATGAATGGATTAAATGACTTTCAAAAAATCTACTTCACATTTATCTAAAACCAGATAAATTCCAAAGAGAACGATATATCACTCAAACCATAAGACCAATTGGCTGCAAAGATATAACGCAACAAAGAATAACAAAGTAACGAAAATGGGAATTCCCGATGCTTTAACACGTGCCTCCACCGTAGGATCCTCCACCCCTTACCCCACTCCACTTAAATTATCTTTCTATTAGAACTATGAGCAGGACAAAGCTGAAACGTGACAGAAATGTAGCCTGATAAATTATCTATAATATGACCTATGGCCCAGCTCATGACTGTACATAGTTTTTCATGCTATGTGAAATAATTATGATAATTCTTCCTCCAAAATGTAACGCCTCCACCCTTTTACTATACCCCAACATATGACACATGAAATGTGTAATAGTCAGCTTTCATTGTCAAAAGAACAATGCCAGTTCATAGCAATGCTAACACGTGCCAATCGCTGATTGATTCAGATTTCTTAAAAACCAGGGCTAACAAATTAATTAACAGGAAATCAAACTTTACAAAGCTGTGAACTGAATTATTATAGTACTAGTAATTATAGCAGCAGATTCTAATTATAGAAGAAGAAGAAGATGATGATGTGTTGTTTCAGGACCTAATAGGTACATACCTGATGGAAATCTTCGTATTTACAAAGAAGAATATTTGGTCGATCCTTGTGTGAAAACCATCCTTTAACATGACGGAACCAACTTCCATGAAACACTATCGACAGAATAAACGTAAATACAATTTCTAAAATACAAGTAATATCGAAATAAGTAAGATAACAATAACACAAGAAAACGGCAGTTACAAATACATCATAGAAATCGCATGACACGTCTGAAAACAATACTCCACGTTCATGTACTAAATCAATTTAAATTATCATTGAATGTTTCGCCGTAAAAATAAAATGAAAATAATGGTTAATGGGATTCAACATGTTCAATGACATTTAAATTCAATTTTTGTCATATATATTTCATTAAATTTCTCTTTCAAATCTACAGAAAGAGCAAAAATCGGATTACTTACTTTTGTCCGAAATAAAATAAGGGACGAATCCTTTCCACCCTTCCATCCAATCGGGAAGAGATGGACCGAGGAACTTGAAATATGAGACTAGAACGTCTTTAGGGTTCCGAGAGAAATAGATGACCTGGACGGGTCAGACATATTGACATTAACGATTATAACTACCCCCACTACTACTAAGTTACTAACTGAGACGCCGGTACAACAACTACTGCTTTTATTAAACACAACACAAAAAGTAACTTCGAAAATCAAAATGTAACGTTTTTCTTTTTAAATCGGAAAGAGTTGAAATTTTTGTTACATATACGTGTAGGTAATTTTACCAGCTGCCATTTGAACTTGTATTATGATTAGACGTCATTTCATGCTTGATTGAGCACAGTAATTCTGCAAAATATAATTTATGATTGTCCCAAACTTAAGTCCTTGAAACTGGAATCAATGGCCTACACTGAAAAGATAACTTTGTCACAAGGCCAGATTAATTCGTCAATCGGGGTAAAATAATTTGTTTTGCGATATAACTGTGAATGACAAACTCAATGGTAGTATACATAACAAATTGATGAGACTATACAAAGTTATCAACGGTGTTGACAAAACAATACTTGCGCATTGACTGACTGATTTATATTTCGTGACGACTCTTCGCAACCGTAATTGACAAAATCCTCTTCGCAAGTCAAAATGTAGAAATGACGATTTTAATCGGCCATAACGAATTAAATACAAATATTTTGCTGAAAAACAAATCAATTTGTGACGCAAAATGCATGACAAATTTAGCTCGCTGAAGACAGTTTGGGAACCCCGCACATAATCAGCGTCTTCGAATCACTCGCCGGTCGCCGTGATTAGCTGCGAGGAGCAAGGCCTTGAGTAGATCGGAAAAAGGTAAAACTTTTATACTAAAAAAATAAAATTGAATTTGTTTCATCAAGGAATTTCGATGGTTCTATTAAAACCTGACAAAAAAATATTAACTATCTGTTATTGTTTGTTTATTACAGGTGTGTTTTATGACTGTTACATGACAATTAACGTCAAAATGCAGTACAAATTGATGAATGAAAAAACAAATTGAAAAATGAGAAATGAGGAATTAAAATGTTGCAATGACAAACTTTGAAAAAAGGTTTGTCAAATTAGAACCACTTTTTCATGACAAATTAAAATATTCGTCATGTTATGGTGCATGACAAATCTATAATGAACAAATCTTTGCATGACAAATTTATTAATTTGTTAAATAAACCACATTAAATGACAAATTTATAATTTGTCAATGTCCAAAGTTTATCTTTTCAGTGTAATGCACACACACACACACACACACGCAAAAACAAATAAACAAACAAACAACAACAAAAAAAACCAAAAAATAAAAAAAAAAAAAAAAACATAGAAAAAAAATTGGTAGGGAAAACCTAAATCCCGTGTCTCGTAACCGTCAGAAGTTCGTGGACATCCCATCAAAACGAGCGTTAATTCTACACGCGTCCCTATGGATTGTCCAAGAACTTAGAACCTGTTTCGAGAAACAGGCTTCTTAGAAAGCACATTTGATGACGAAAGTTCTTACGGGACATTATTAGTCCGATCATTAATTAACAAGCACAATACAGTGCACAACAATCTTCACTTACTCAGGAGCATTCCAGTTGGTCACATTCTCACCTTTGATTCCTTGATCTGCTCTGGAGTGAACTCTTCTAAGATGTGACCGCAAATAATTCGCGGTGATGACCACTTTGCAATTACCTCATGACCAGGTTTGCCCCAGCCATCGCCATCGTGTGTTAATGCGAGGTCCAGACCAATCACCATGTGGGAACGATCAATCTTCTCCAGATCGAGGTCGTTCATGATGAGGAAGACAATCTCAGCAATCCAGTGCGTCCCTGCAACAATATTCCGGAAAAACACAATATAGCTAACATGTTAAACATATAATGCTGCAGTCACACAGACACTTACGTATAGATACGTTTGTGCTGTTTTAATCTGATTTCTTCTTCTATTCTATCATTTTTTAAATGTATTTCTTTGTTTTACTGGATGAACGAAATTATCAATACTTCCACTGCTGACTATGACGGGTAGGCATCCGTGGGGATCAGCAGAAAAGAAAATAATTTTTGGACGCAACCAGACGTAACTCAACGTAAGTGTCTGTGTGACTGTAGCATAGCAGTAAATCTGTCCAGTGCCCTGTAACTTAAAGATTTATGACTTACGATAAAAACTTTGATAAAAAGTTGCGAAAGATTTTACTTCATTTGAAACGCAGGTACAGTCATTGATTAGTATTAGTATATGATTAAGATTAGGGCTATGGCTAGGGTTAGGATTAAGATCCTCAACATTAGAGCACCCTGTCCATTTAGATTCTACCGACCAAAAAATCAATCGTAACTTCATATTGATCATTGTTTAATGTTATTTTTTCGCATTTTGGGGGTGTAAAATTTCGTAAATTTCTAAGAATGGTTCTTCTAGACGTACTCAAAGTCTATCATACTGTGAATCCTAACTAAATACAAAGTTTTGATTTTTGTAGTATTAAACTTTGGATGGTGTGTAACCTGTTTTAGAACATAATTAATCGATTGTCATGAACACGATGAAGGCTACACCTGCCTCCCTGCCAGCCATATCAAATGGGAACATTTTAGGCCCTACCCTCTTCTAGTATGATATTGATGACATGCTTTTTTTGAAATTATATCTATTATGCTGACGACAGTTTGTTACTATTTTCAGGTACCAACCTACACACGATAAAACTGGGTGCAAAACCTGACATTACACCAAACGGATGACAGAAAAAGATTTAGGAATAAATTTCACTGCTGATCTATCATGGACTGGTTTATATATCAAGCGCTTTGATAATTCTTGAATTCTTGCTATTGGTGTGTGTGTGTGTGTGTGTGTGTGTGTGTGTGTGTGTGTGTGTGTATAAGTGTGTGTATGTGTAGATACCTAACTGTTATGAATATGAAGCCTAAACGTATTTTGGGCTTTGGCTTAAATATTTAGTAACCTCATAAATAATAATGTGTCAAGAGAAAACCCTGAAAATCTTATATCATTAGCATCATTCACAATGAATAAAAAGTAATTATATTAGCGTACCTATAAAAGGGACTCTGATGATATTGATTCTTAGATATCACAGAATCAATCGACCCATGATCTTCAAAATCTTAGGCAACTCCAACCTGACCTTCAAAATAGCAATTATGCATGATTGTATCATTAGATTTTTTTTATTTATTTCCTTTTTTTTTACCTGAATGAAGCTAAACTATTCGTTACATATTTATTTCAATGCATGTCCTCACATGGCTCCTACAGTTTGGTACAGTAGTCTGGTTAAGATGGATACGAAAAGGTTAAGAATAATTCAGAAATGGGATTCTATGAATCATAACTGTCTCATTGCCCAGTGAGTAATGAACTCGACAAAACAGGCCTTACATCTTGTGTTGCACCATGTGCATAAATTTACAACTCGGATACATCTGATCGTTATATCAAAAATTCTTCAGTCTCCATCATTAAATTTTGATTTTACAGAGTCAAAATGATTAGTTCAACTTTTGTGCATGTATTTCTTTATTTAACTATAAATAGCTCCCCGCATGATGACCTTGAGAAATTAAGTTAAGATCGATCAAATGATTTTTTAAAAAAAAATTGCCCCCTTGGGCCTATGAACGATCAAAATACCTGTTACCCTAGGAGCCAAGGGCCTTTAATCAGAATTTTTGCTGGGGAAGGTTTGAAGGTCCTATCTAGTGTAAAATTTGGCGCTGATTCCAAAAATGTGAGTCTTACTGTGCGTATTCATGACACTTCGGCCATTTCGGCCAATTTTTGTCCAAAAATGACCATTTTGGTCACTTGTGGTCAAGGGTATTTTATTTCTATAATTTTTGCCGATAAATGGGATTTTAAAAACCTATCTGATGTAAAAATGTGCGCTGATTCTAGAAAAAGTAGTTTTATTGACTCTGTGGGTCATTAAAGGGGTCATTTCGGTCAATTTTGGCCAAAAAATGAAATTTTTATCGTTTTGGGGGCCAAAATAAGACCAAAATGACCATCAGAGTCATCCAAGTGATGGTTTTCCCCCCTCAAAACCACTTTAAAAAACTTCCTTGGGTCTTACACAATAATTCTATACCATTTTCCTTATACATTTGGACAGCCCTTGTCATACAGGCCAGTTTGACCGAAAGTGACCATTTTGCAGTTTTGCAGGATTTTGCTATACATGTATGTGTTAGTGTACACAATGTGTATATACATTTACATGTATCATGTGTATTATCCTTTCGTTCAAACTCATTTCATTAAGGAGTTGACTTGTGGTGGAAAAGTGGGAACGATTTATCCCCTGTAAAACTTGATGCAGATTTCAAAAATTGAGGTCTTATTCAATATACCCATAAGGTACTGGTCACTTATTGGTCACTTATTGGCCGAAGGTTGACCATTAGCCCAAATAAAAATAAAATACTATTTACAATCTAAACAGCGCCCAAGACATAGTTATAGTGCGTCTCAAAGCGCTTTGCAGACATTGTTATTATCCTGGTCTTCAGAATCCGATATACCCGCACACAATGTGTGCACATTCTCCACTCCCTACTTAGCATTCCTGTCATGCACTATTAAAACAAAAAGCGTGTGATATATATTTTTTTTAAGCAAAAGTCATGCACAAATATGATAAGTCTGACAATCTGTCTATCTATTCAATGTGATTTAATCATACTAATGTCCACTTTGGCGGTTCTTATCTTTTTGACCGCACTGACCTTTCCCATATGCGAATGGTCAATATTAATGTGGGTCAATGATAACAACCGCCAAAGTGAATAAAAGTAATATACCATTTAGTCTATAACGCAATGCTTGTATCGAGTTTTATGTTTGTAAATGCTCATCCGCGTTAAAACTTATTAATTTCCCCAAATCATTAAGTTCTGGTCATTTTGGCCGCTTTTTGGTCAAAGGAACATGTACGTAAGCACTAATTTTATGCCATTTTTATTCTAAAAAGCATAAGATTTCAATCACTAAGCGTATATTGTACAATTGTATGCAAAGAATAACAATTGTATAATCGTCATGACGGCGTAAGCGAAACAAAGTAAGAGTAAATTCCAAGCTGATCATGCTATAACTCAAGCTGACCAATAATAATGATTTCCTTAGCGACCTATATTGACTTGAATTATGTTTCATATGACTATTATATACATGTCCATGATCTGATGACGATTTGGAATATCGCAATTGATGAAGAATGTCATGAAATATGTATTTCAACAACTTTCAATGACTTGACCATTAGAGCAATGCCGGTTTTCATGTTGCTAGACATGTGTCAATAGCGAGTCCGGCGTCCTTAACCAAGGCTCCAGCAATGCCTTCTTCTCAGGAAAGGCGGGGAGAATATCCTGGCAACTAATACGCGCATCAAGTAAATGAGAGCTACAGTTATTTGGTCAAGATCTTGAAGGATGTCCAGTGAGTCATCTCCATCTCCTGAAATGATAGAAGAAAGTGTCTACAACTTCTTTATGGTTGTCTTTGATCATTTCTGCCAAGACGCCACGGTGGCAAACAAGGTGTCAATATTATTGTAAGATGAATTGCACTGACTTGGTTGACATTATTTTCTGTTCATTAGAGCCTTGAAATTCATATGTTGATCTTTTCACATTCTTGATAGATGAAACAATGAACGTCTCCGAGAACTTCAACAATTATGAGCGCCATCATGTGCCTGACAGGTATATACTATCTTGGGTCCTGTTCAAGGATACCACTCTTCCTGGAACAAGGGAACAACTTATAAGAGATTGCTTATCTGTGTCTTAGAAGTTGTCATCGATTTGTTTGCATGACAGCTAGTTGACCAATCTGTGGATAACCATCATTGCTGTTACAGCATCTCATGACCAAGAAAGGGAATATATCCGCTAAAATCAGGGAGCAGGCTAGAAGCATTATTAGTCAGTCACCTCTCTGAACTGGCGAAATCCTTCACTTAATTTTTAGCAAGGGTCTTTCTAACCTTGAAGGGTCATTGATCCCTGAAGGAATGAGTTTGTACCATTGTTCAAGAGGAAGAGGTTTAGCATGTCATTATTCACATCACAAGGAATCTTTTTATCTCCTGCTAGAAAGCACACTAGATCAGTATTATTGGTCAAAGACTCGGCAAAGGGAATCATTCTGGTGTCATATCTTGCACTCGTTCAAGTCTCCATGGAACTTATTGTCCTTGGACCTACTAAGTTCATGGCTTTGATCAAGTGCTTCCTGATTTTGGTTGAAGGATGCAATGTTTGTTCGTCGAGATGTTGCATCAGCACTAATTTTTGTATCCAGATGAATTGATGACAACCTCACTAACATACAACCCATGTATTATTCCAGGGTGAGTGGTATTCCTGTACAGGACACAAAGATAGTGTATAGGCCCTACAAGCACATAATGGCATGCTTAATTGTGGCAGATCGCTTCAAAGAAGACATTCATTGTTTCTCCTATCATGAATGTGAACAGATCAACATGGTTCTCATAGCTCTAATGAACAGTAAACACAGAGTAAACCATGTCCACTAGTTTCATCCCAACCAAGATTTACACCACGTTTGTTACAATGGTGTCTTTGCAGAAACGATCAAAGACAACCACGGAGGAGTTATAGACACTGTCTTCCATCCTTTCAGGAGATGATGACTGGACATCCATCAATATCTTGACCAAATGACTGTAGCTTTCATTTGCCTCTTCACGTTACAAGAAGAGTTCAATATGTTTATAATGAACGATAAGTTGCCAGGAGGTCATGACTTCTCTCTACCTAGTTGAAATACTTTCCCGAGAGGAAGGCATTGAGGACCTTGGTTAAGGATACTGGACTGGCTCAGGACACATAATTATCTAGCAACATGAAAACTGCATTTGCTATAACAGTCAAGTCGTAGATTACATTTTTCATGACATTCTTCTGTAATTTTTGTATTCCTTGGTGATATTCCAAATGGTCAGCAGATCATGCAGTTATACAATTATATAGTTATTTAGTATATGAAACTTCCATAGCAACTCATGTTGCTATGGAAATCATAAAAATATTGGTCAGCTTGGGTGAGCATGATCAGCTTGGAATTTACTCTTACTTTGTTTTGCTTACACCATCATGACGATTATACAATTGTTATTCTTTGCATACAATTAGGCCTATACAACATACGCTTAGTGATTGAAATCTTATTCTTTTTAGAATTATAATGGCATAAACTTAGTGCTTACGTACATGTTCCTTTGACCAAAAAGCGGCCAAAATGACCAGAACTTAATGATTGGGGAAATTAATAAGTTTTAACGCGGATGAGCATTTACAAACATTAAACTTGATACAAGCATTGCGTTATAGACTAAATGGTATATTACTTTTATTCACTTTGGCCGTTGTTATCATTGACCCACATTAATATTGACCACATGATTCGGATATTGGAAAGGTCAGTGCGGGTCAAAATGGTAAGGACCGCCAAAGTGGACATTACTATGGTTAAATCACATTGAATAGATAGACAAATTGTCAGACTTATCATATTTGTGCATGCCTTTTGCTTAAAAAAATATATATCACACCCTTTTTTTTTAAATAGTGCATGGCATGACAGGAATGCTAAGTAGGGAGTGGAGAATGTGCACACATTGTGTGCGGGTATATCGGATTCTGATGACCGGGATAATAACAATGTCTGCAAAGCGCATTGAGACGCACTATAACTATGTCTTGGGCGCTGTTTAATTGTAAATAGTATTTTATTTTTATTTGGGCTAATGGTCAAACTTCGGCCAATAAGTGACCAATAAGTGACCAGTACCTTATGGGTATGTTGAATAAGACCTCTATTTTTGAAATCTGCATCAAGTTTTACAGGGGATAAATCGTTCCCACTTTTCCACCACAAGTCAACTCCTTAATGAAATGAGTTTGAACGAAAGGATAATACACATGATACATGTAAATGTATATACACATTGTGTACACTAATACATACATGTATAGCAAAATCCTGCAAAACTGCAAAATGGTCACTTTCGGTCAAACTGCCCTGTATGACAAGGGCTGTCCAAATGTTTAAGGAAAATGGTATAGAATTATTGTGTAAGACCCAAGGAAGTTTTTTAAAGTGGTTTTGAGGGGGGAAAACCATCACTTGGATGACTCTGATGGTCATTTTGGTCTTATTTTGGCCCCCAAAACGATAAAAATTTCATTTTTTGGCCAAAATTGACCGAAATGACCCCTTTAATGACCCACAGAGTCAATAAAACTACTTTTTCTAGAATCAGCGCACATTTTTACATCAGATAGGTTTTTAAAATCCCATTTATCGGCAAAAATTATAGAAATAAAATACCCTTGACCACAAGTGACCAAAATGGTCATTTTTGGACAAAAATTGGCCGAAATGGCCGAAGTGTCATGGATACGCACAGTAAGACTCACATTTGTGGAATCAGCGCCAAATTTTACCCTAGATAGGACCTTAAGGACCCCCCAAAAAAAGCCCATCTAAAACCGAGCTTATGTGTTTGTATTCGTATTGAATAATCCAATTGAGTACATCCTTGAGAATCCACCATCCCCTTTTCAACCCCCTGGACGTGCCACTTCCAATGAGACAAATATTACCTGACTTTGGGTAGCTTACAATGTAAACATCATCAGGCCTTGTTTCCCATTTCTTCAATGCTTCCAGAACCTCCAGTGGTTGGATGCCCGGTAGCGTTACTCCTTTATACTCGTGGGCTGTGGTAAAAATATCAATGGGTGATCCTTTTGGTGTTGCTGACGAAAACACATCTCCCACGTCAACGGAAGCCATGTTTTGCTTCTTTTCCACGCAATAAATCCCTTTCTTGAAGCAGCAGATATTGTTTAGCAAATTATTTGTACTTAATTATAAACACTGTGCCGCGATTACGAAAAGAGGACCTGTGTTCATGGTGGTCCCTAACAAATGACTGCGACACAACGCTTTAAGCTCGATAGGCTTTGCGTACGATACGTTGGTTCAATACAGAAGAATAAGGAGCAGATCCAGAATTCCATGAAAAGGGGCGATGCCCAAAATCGTAATTTCAGATTTTTGCACAACCATATTTTCGGTCAGGATACACCGGCCAATCAGAAACAAGGTGCTCTTTAAACAAGTTATACGCCATGACAGCAAATTTTGCCCTCGGTGAGAAGGGGGGGGGGGCGGGGCTTTTTTATTTTTCGGGGGAAGGGGCCAGCCCGTTAGTAATCCCTTGATTTGCGCCTGAGAACTGCACTCATTAACAAAATACTACTTCAGCAAGTCATAAGTTTTATGAACATTGCTGCTTGACATTTTAGAATAGAACTGCGACAATATTCCGCAATAAGAATAATAACACCAATTCATACCGTAGCTGATACTCTGTCATATTCATTTTTAAATGAACTTTTATTGAATTTTGTAAACACAACAGTCATATATTATGCAGTGGCGGATACAGGATTTCAGGATAGGGGCGCTAGGCCCGATGGGGGGGGGGGGGGCGCGGCCGAAATTTTCGGATTTTAACATGTACGGTCAATGAGCGGTTTTAAAATTATAGGGGGGCGCGTCCCCTGCGCCCGGCGCCCCCGCCTGGATCTGCCACTGTATTATGTATGATATTCATTGCTTATACGAGTACTGTGTCTGACTCCTCGACCTCGAAGGTCTTCATATTTACTCTGTGGATTGAAGTACAATCGACTATAAGCTTTGTCTTTTCGGGGGCATTGCAATATATCATCATAATTCCTGCCGCTGAGTTTAAAAACCCTACATGATTCTACAGGCGTATCCAGACGGGGCGCAATGGTTTCTGTCCCCTCCCCACCCCCCTTTTTTTTTTTCATTTGAGAAATCAGACATCTGGCATACAAATATTAATTATAAATTATAGACCTGGGGACCATTTCATCAAAGGACTTGTCAAACATTTTATCCGACAAATTTGCTCTCAGCCAATCAGATGCAAGCATTTCAGTAGCTTTTAACGGTTTGTCGGATAAAACGTCCGACAAGTCCTTTGATGAAATGCCCCCCAGAAAATTGCCTTTTGCGCTCTTCCCCTTTATTTTCCTATTTACATAGAAATAGGAGGGTTCGATTTGTGTCGACATGCCGCTTCAACAAGGTTTAAAGGGTAAGGAATTGAAGCTTTTGAAAAACGATAATACAGTTTGTGTTAAACAAAAATGGTACAGTCGGGAAAAATGATGTAGGTATGAAGTCTTCTCAAATAATATGCGAATGAAAACTGAAAGCCAAAATATTTGTCTTGTTAATGCACTATAATTTGCTTTGGTAAAACAAAAGTTATGCTAAATTTTGTGCTGCCATGGGCTATTGTTTCGGTGCGCTGAATTCATGGCTATTATGTGCGAAACCCATAAAGAAGCATGCGCAAAGTACATTTTTTCTTGCTTATAGAAAACCGGTCATATCTCAAGATCTACAGTACCAAATGGGATGGGGAAAAAATGCAGAAGAAAGCCTGTGTTTCGTACTTAATGGAGAATATTTTTTAAAAATTAGAATTTTTAGAATTTGATTAATTTTCATACTTAAAAAAAAATGTTTTCCATTTGTACCATTTTATTTATAACAGACTTTATAGTAACAATAATGGGAGCTCCTTCACGCGTGACGCCGACTAATTTCATATTTCAAGTTCCCAATTCACCCTGTTCACTTGTAAAAGATTTTTAGCGTTATGTTTGAAGAAATCACCACAAAAAAAAAATAAAAAAATAAAAAAATAGATGTGTGTGTCTCAATGTGGTTTACAAGAACTACAAAGCCTGTCCCACGGGAGGCGATCGTTGTGGCGACAACCTATTCATGTTAGAATCTGCCAGAATGTAGTGGGCGACAAAGGCCGTAGCTGCTTAAATTTCACTGGTCGTTTGGTTCAGCGGTGCGTGCAACGTACGCTGTAGCGCGGCAAACTACAACTGGGCGCAGTTCTGCTCTGCTAAACATGTTCTATCCGGCGACAATCTACGATAGCAAATTGTCGCGACAAGAGAAGACAGGCTACGGTCATTGACGTCAACCTAACTGACGCCGGCTATTGTTAAACTTGTTGAAAATCCAACGACGAACTGAATTTGGCTCCGTCTCTTTAGGCGATAGACACGATAATTCACGATTTTAAAGGCGATTGGACCTGCGAATGGTGGCGACAGGTAGTTCGTAGGTTGTCGCCACAGCGATCCAACAGGAGGCGATCGTTGTGGCGACAACCTTGTCAGAATCGTAGGTGACCGAAGATCATAATATCTACGACTCTGTCAACGATAGACTACGACAAGGACCTGAGGAAAGGGGGAATTTTGAACTTTGAAATGAAACACTATTTTGCTATGAAGGCACCTGTAGATTCACTTTAGCGCGTATTTTGCAGTAGCTTTATGAACCCCTACCATACCATTTTGTCAATTTTGGGCCATCTGGAGGCCATTCTTTCAGCCTTTATATCTCCATTTTCCTTGATGCTACAGACTTCTAACAAAATCCATAAAATAGTGCATGAGTTTGCCTTTTACATGAATCAAAACACATTTTATTTCAAATCCATCTTCATATTTTAAATCAATTTAAAAACTCAACAAATCAATGAAATAAAAAATTGTGACTAAAAACACACACAAATTTTTAGGGCATGTTATTCTTATAAATGTGCACACAATCCACATGTTTCACGCTCCAGTAAATAGGCAAAATGCAAATAGCGCCCTCTAAAGTTTCAAAATTTTGTAAAATTAAGTAAAATTCATCAAGCACAACACAGAAAATTTCATCAAAATCGGAAGAAAAATAACAAAGTTATGCATTTTTTTAGGTCTTGATTTTTTTTGTAAAACAGTTCTTGGCATGCAAGTGTCTCATTGTCTCATTTGAATATTTGAATATTCAAATGAGCAAACTGATGATGTCACAGTCCCCCTACTTCTTGTGTATTTTATTATATGAAATCCTATTTATCTCATTTTTTCATATATTGCGTATACAGAAAATCTGTCCCTCATACTGAAATAAGTAAAAGCACTTGTGACATTGAACATTCCACAAGGATTAATCCGTGTTTTTATGTCCTTGGGGCAGAAAATCTTGATAATTGGTATTTCATACAATAAAATACAAAGAAAGGAGGGGGACTGAGACATCATCAGTTTGCCAATTTGAAGAACTGTTTCCTAAAAAATTCAAAACCTAAGAAAATTCATAACTTTGCTATTTCTTATCCGATTTTGATGAAATTTTCAGTGTTGTGCTTTTTCGATTTTACTTTATTTTTCTTATAATGCAAACTCCAGCCCGGATGAGTCCTTTAAATTAAAACCGTACCTTTTTTTTAATGTAAGTACTTCAGACTATGTCCTTTCCAGCAATGTAAAGAAAAATATATCGATTCATTGACCAAATTGCTCAAAAATGTTGTAGCATGTAAAAAGTTATCGATACCAGGAAATCAAGTTTAACTTCCCCTAAAATAGCGAATATTTAATCTAGGGACTTGAAACTTGGCAGGCATATGTATGAATACATTTCACAACTATCTGCCAATTTTTGTAAAAATTGATGACGTCATCCAAAAGTTATAGACAAAAAATAGCGAATTCATATCAATTCTAGTTGTAAACTTAAGAGGAAGAGGGCGCTATCACTCTACGCAAATCAAACGCTGCCATAGACATTTTGTATTATTTTTATTTGGCACAGTTTTTTCACTTTGTTTTCTTGATTATGGCGAGCAACTACCTTTTCAAAGAAATGATCAACTTGAATAATTACGCTAAGAGTTTTTTTTTTTCAAAAATAGGAATAATTACTGCAAAGGGGGAAAAAAGTCCTTTCACTTGTGTCAATTCGAATCCTAATCAGATCAATTCCTGTACAATATGGCCAATTTTGCTCTCAAAATGCTCATACGCCACATAATTATCTTCCTGGATAACGCCTAATTATATAACAGCTTAATGATCAAGCCGTTTTTTAAAAGTTTGAATTCTCACCTTTCCAGAGATGGTAAATTCATTTCGATTGGTTCAGAAAAAGTCCTGTCACTTTGAACATTATTCACAATAGAATCTTTACTCGATGGGTCGATATTTTCGCATATCACATGCATATCGCAGTGGACGGCGTCTTCGCAAGAGGTGACAAGATCACTACTATATCAATAATCGTTTGGACATCAATCTATGTGAAATAAAGATTCTGATTACAACTTCATCACAATAATGTTATAAGCTTGCCCCAATGTGTATTTCTCCATCTGGTCTGGAGAATCTATTAACTAACAACATGATAAAAGTTCATTAATTTCTTTTCATCTCCATGTACGAGTAGATTGCTGAACAGAACGGATAATACCATTCCAGCTGCAGGGAAGTCTTCTTAAGCGAGGTTTTGTGAGCTATTTATTATTGCAGCCAGCTGTATAGATTCTACGCTTGTCAGTCGTATTTCCAACGTCGCTTCGTTGCGTCTGGCCTCTTAGATAATGGACGCGCCTTGTTTAATTACGATATAATGCCGCACATTGGTATACGTTAACTTTACATTTTACATAGAGTAGAATTGATATGTACAATGCATTTACGTAGCAAGGCATTACGTCATTGTCGTTCAATATTTGCTTCTGAAATTGACATCACAATGACCGTACAATTAGACAATATCTCTCACCTCATCCATCCAACAGTTAGTACATGCTTCGTTACCTCACATCTTGACAATTGCAATTCTTTTACTCTTTCGTTTACCCGCCAACCAAGTTAACAGACTGCAAAAAGTCCAAAATACTGCTGCTCGCCAATATATTCATTGGGTTATGTTGAATGTGAAAGTGCGCCATCTGTGGTCGCTCTCTTAGCCCCATCGCTCGGGTAATAAAACAACGTCACCTCAAAGTAGCTTAGTGTATTTCTTTATTTATTTCACAATTAGTGTAATTGTCTAACTAATGGCGTGGTGACAGCTTGGTCTGATCTCACCCATCGAGTTAACACGCTACCAAAGTAATTTAACCCTATAAATTGGGGCTAGGCTCTCCGTGTTCTATCGGTGGTAGACGAGAGGTTCCTTAATTGTAATACGTTGTTTAGTCCCACCCGCACAGTAAGTGTGTCAGCCAAGGGCTAGGGCTGTATTGGCCGATGCAGCAGTCGCGGTGCTAATTGTTACGCCTAGAATTAGGGCCTTGCATCCGACTAGCAGGCCATCGCAATAATTTTGCATGAATCATCTGTAAATCTCTGTAATTCTAAATCATCTCGTTCTGTACATAGATTCTACTTGTAATTCTAAATCATCTGTACATAGACCTACATGTTAATTCTAAATCTAAGCCATGTTTCTATGCACTACCGTTGAGAATCATGTCATTTCTGTAGAATTACGAAGTGGCTCTCAAATCAATCTAATCACAGAATCTGTTGCTGATCATTTTGGTTTTGATGTATGTTGATTGATTTTGGGTTGATGATTATTTGTGTGATAATGGTGTTCCATTAATTAGTCTTGTTGACCAGACTCGTGTTGTTGGATTGACTGATTTCACGTTGCTATTTGAGGAACGTGAACTGTGGTTCGAGGGTGTAGTTGTTCAGGATGACTACCTCGAAGGTACTTGTGTTGATGTCGTTGGTGCGCCCCCTTCATGGTTGAGGAATGACGTGTCGGTTCGTCCCTCCAAGAAAAAAGATCATGTTTGGGGATGACGTTACCTGTTATTATGGCCCATCGTCCCATCAATCGCGGACTCCGGTGTTTGAATCAATCTTCAGTGTGAAGAGGGAAGTGGCGTGTGGCTACCACTAACCCTAATCTCAAAGTGGAATAGATGCGGAGGATGTGAAGAATGGTAATGCTGGGTTGAGCATGGACAGTAATACACTAGGTATACCATCTGCATCATTAGACTAGATGACTGCTCATCACAGATAGGTGAAGTGAGGATGGTGGAGTAGTACTAGTGATGGTAATATTAACAATAACACTGATGTAGTGAATAGCCGAATGGTGTTGGTGTAGATGCTATTTCTAAATTGAAGTGTAACACAGAGGACACACAGGTAACTAAATGGAATGTTAACCACGGCGATGATGAATGCGAGATTGCTCGAACAGAGAGTCTTGGTGATGATGTGTTCATTGTTACTCGTTACAGAGGAGATATGATAGAAACAAACAAAGATCAGGTGACGCACAATGAAGCGTTACGTAAGAATGAATGTAACATGGATGACACGTGTACATTACAGTGGAATGTGGAGCGAGAGAGATGATGGAAATGGAACAGGTGCCAGTGAGGTTAGAATGGAGTCTCTTGGAGACAGTAATCATCGAGGCATAGAGAAAGGAGATGAAAGAGAACGAAAGGAAGACCTTGTGTTGTTCAATGAGGGTTCAATGTGCATGAGATTAAGGTAAGTCAACTCCCCTTGCATGAATATTCGTACTGATGTGCATGCGCGTGATGAAAGCGCTTTGCGGTTGTCGATTTCTGCAGTTGTCTCAGTGGATAGTGCTAGTAGTGTTCCTCCAGGTGAGTCTGATGATCTAGATAGTACCTTACAGTCCACTCCCATTGTGCTGTGTGCTCCACCTCTCGGTATTGACCTTTCCCAGGAGTTCTCACGGAAGTTGAGTCTGACATTCTTGGCAACTCTTCTGAAGAGTGTATTGTATCGAGCTTTGTTCAGAACTTTAATTGTTATAGTTGCTGATATGTCTTCACCTGATTTAACTTTGCCTATCGTTGTCTTCACCTGAGGTGACTTTGCCTATCGTGTCTTCACCGATGTGACCTTGCCTATCGTGTCTTCACCTGATGTGACTTTGCCTATCGTGTCTTCACTTAATGTGATTTTACTTATCGCGTCTCTGTCTTGCGTAACCTCTACGTTCGATATTCCGATAACACTAGATTGCTGTCGTGACAGCAGTGTCGTAGTGACCATGCGGCTAGTGGGTTAACTCAAGATCCGTCTTGTTCATATGTCAGTAGCGATACCAACGTTCCCGTTGCGTCTTTGATCGGTCCGCAGCTCGACATTGCTAGTAATGCCAATGCGTTGACACATGAGGAATCGTTCTGCCTCCATGCATGCTAAACGTAGTGGCGATAGTAATTCCTTAACTGCGCAAGCTAGTCCACAGTCGCAACCAACTCCTTGCACGAAGATGAGGCCACACCTTGACCTGTTGACCTCGCATGTCTGTGCCCCACACGTCGAATGCTCTCCTGTGGTCACTGTTCCTGTGGTGACCGGCAAGATCCCACTTCTACCTCGGATGACAGCAACGCCTTGGTCGTCACAACAAGGCCCCATACACCTCAGGGCTTACTTCTGCTGATCTGTCCGCTCAGCTTTACAGACGTGGAGCGATGTCTGACCTACCTGATGGAGACCTCTCCAGCGTCCATCGACCCAGGTGCTGATGTCCATGGTCGAAGACCCTACCATCCGTACGTCTAGAGCGTCATCGCCTTCGGACTGGGTCTGCGACATCATCGACGACGGCTTACCAATCGAGCATGCCCGACAACGGCGTCGTACATCCGATGTGCCCTTCAGAAAACTACTGGCTACGCTCCTTGAAGCTTGTTTGGACTTGATGTCTGCTATTGAACCCATTTTCCCCATTAAAGCATGTATAGTGTGGAGAATACATTTTTTGTTTTGCTTCCAGAGCAGAATAATATGAATGAATCTCAATTAACCTCTGTGACAAAAGGATTTATTATAAATCCACTCTAACACCTGAATTTAGCAACAAACTGTGTAAATATATCAATTGACAGTCCACAATCGACAGATCTCACAGGCACAATGCCAGCATACAGCGGTTTGTGTGCAAAGCATATGCTATTCCCTACACAGACTGTACACACAGAATTCACTCAGCTATACCAATCAGCTGCTGGTTGGCATGCCAAGGTTCTGGGGTGAGAATGAAAGAAGTATGGCCTTACTTTGAGAACATCTCCCCGTGCTCATGCAAACTATTACATATCATGGAAAGACATGCATTGGAAAATAATTATACCTTTGCCATATTTAGAACACTATGAGGACAAGTTGAGCAGGTTTTTAAAAAAAATCAGTGTTTTCTACTACAACTATACTTGGGCTTTAAGACCCTTGATGGACACAGTCCCTTCCCCCTATCGTAGGAACACCCCTTGTCTGGTAGCTCCCTGCATGCTGGCTCCCTTATCCCATGGACCCATAATGCCCCCAGTAGCATGCTGTTCTGTGTGCTAATTAACAGCTCCAATCATACCTTATGGTACAGAGACTTTTGGATATTATTACTGTATGCATGATTTTTTGTTTTACAGTCTAGTCTCCTTTATGTGAGAGACTCGGTTACAATAGTCTGATTTTTATATTTGTTCATGTGATTTGATTATGTGAATTACTGTTACCATATTTTGATAATGTAATCATTTTGACTTTTTGTATGTATTTTGAACGTGCTATTATATGTGCTTGTTTTCGATCATACAAGTTGCACTGTGAAATGTTTTTTTTCATCAGTAACTATGTATTAATTTTATGTATTACAGGACAAAGTGAATAATTGCTTTCAAGTTGTTTTTGTAGGCATTTTAGGGTTTGGACACGTGTCTCATGTGGTTTAGCTACATGTATATGTATATGTCTCAATAGTAATTATTGATTTGTGATTGTAAGATATTACATATTTTTCTTTGAAGTACCCTATTTGGTAAAGATCTTCTTTATTTTATGTTTAATCTGATACTAGTAATTCAAAGTTAAACAGATACACATTTGATGTTATTCATATATTCGTGTACAAATAAGTTGGTTGCAGTTAATTATCCTATTGTAGATGTGTCACGTTTTGCTAGATTTCACTAAACGTGTACCACAAATGGTATGTAAGTCATCGATTCAGTTTAAGTATTAGTAGGTGTGATATATGTCCTATTTTTCTATTTGCTATGGATCAAAATTGTGATTTAATTTTGCAACCGTACTGTGACCGGTTTTCTTTGATAGTTTCACCGTTACGGTTTGACAAGGTATTGAGGGGTGATTATGATAGTTTTAATGATTATGGGTGAAATACAATTCGATAACATTCTGTATATGTCATTCATATGTTGGAATGTTAGTTAAATGTAAGTTACAACGTTCATTTAGTTGTTTGTTGTTTATTAAGCTTGTGCACGTTGTCTGCAATGATTTATGCAAGTGCACATAATTAATCACCTGGTGTAGAGAATTGAATATGTGATCTGCTTATTACTGTCTATATACAGTTATGGCGTAACATTATATGATCGGTATACGTTTGTTATATTCCAAATTGAGAATAGAAAACGTAGTCACGCCAATTATTCATGGGTTACTTTGAATGTGAAAGTGCGCCAGCTGGTCGCTTCTCTTAGCCCCATCGCACGGTAGTAAACACAGGTCACCTCAAAGTAGCTTAGCAGGGCGTATCCAGGGGGGCGCAACGAGCGCGCGCCCCCCCCCTATTGCCGACTAAAAAAAAAAAAAAAAGAGGAGAAAAGGGAGAAAGAAGGAAAAAGGGAAAGAAAGAAGAAAAGAAGAAGAGAAAGGGAATAAGGCTCGATGCTTGTACAATTTTCGCCGAATAGGCGCTTATTGGTTCTAAACGACCATAGCCTTTAATGTAGGGGAGGGCCCACGAGCCGACTTTCCTCATATTGTATTTGCAATAATGTCTCAAACGCCCTTTTTTAAGAAAAGAAAAATACATTAGTGACAGAAAGATAAAAATATTTAAACTAAACTAAAGTCAAAATTCACATAAGAAAAGAGGCTCTTGGACCCTGCCTCCTGGGCCCTCGGCCTCCTGGAACATAGTTGGCCTCATGGGTTTATTAGAAAGTACCCCTTTATTAATTCAAAATACTTTTTGAAACCCCAAATTTTTGGCTCGCGCTTCGCGCTCGCTGATGCCAAATCAAATGCACAATAATAAGCTCACTCAATAATTATTACCTTAAAAAATTCTAAACCCAAACCCAAATTTTCGGCTCGCGCTTCGCGCTCGCTGACACCAAATCAAATGCACAATAAGATTCTAATTTGTACCTTAAAAAAAATTTATAAACCCCAATTTTCGGCCGCGCTCGCGCTCGCTGATACCAAATCATATGCACAATATGAACTCCAATTTTTACCTTTAAAAATTTTCAGCTCGCGCTTCGCGCTCGGCGGATCCTAAATTGGGTCTATTATCACAAATCTACCATTTCTAGTACTAAGAAATGTTGTGGCCCCCTCATTATTATTCATGTCAAGTATAACTTTATAAATAACCGGTTCTCCGCCGGAAATGATTTGTCACTGTTGTGGTAGATTCGAGGTATGTCAGTTTTCGGTCTGCGTGGGTTGCGTTTGCCGGGTCGGGTCGATCGTCCGAGACTTTCCAGGAATTTTGATCAGGTGGAATCGGGTCATAGGTAGAGCCCATAATTATGAGAGCGGGGTTAACGCTCGTGGTCTGGTGTCTGCTAGTTGCTACCCAACTATATCATGGTCGCATGGAGTGATGGAGCGTGGTGTCTTATGGAAGGGTGGATGCTTATATAGGTAAGAAATAACCTGAGGACATAAACGTACAGTAACCTATTGTGGATATTGAAAAAAGGGTGGAATTCATGTACAATAGATTAAAAACCCCTCCTCATCCTCTGGACGGCGATAAAAATTTCCTTGCGCCCCCCCTATTGGGAAATCCTGGATACGCCCCTGCTTAGTGTATTTCTTTATTTATTTCACAATTAGTGTAATTGTCTAACTAATGGCGGCTCGCCTTGTGACCAAATCAAGAAGATCCTCACGTATCACTCCTATCCTAAAATCCCTCCACTGGCTCCCTGTTCAACAGCGTGTAATCTACAAAATTCTTCTCTTAATTTATCGTGCACAAAATAATCTAGCTCCCTATTACATTTCATCTCTTCTGTTAACCCATTCCTCAGGTCGTTCTGGTTTGCGTTCTTCAAATAATGTAAGGGTCAAAGAAATGCGTACTAAACAAAGTTGGGGGACAGAGCATTTTCATCTGCTGCGCCTTTTTTGTGGAACAGGTTACCGCTCTCTATTCAGACAGCTCATACTCTTTCTACATTTAAGGCAGCACTTAAAACTCATCTGATGCTTAATGCATACTGCTAAATCATACCAGCAGTTTATAGTCTAGTTCTTTATTCTTATGTTAAGTTTGTTAATTTTTACTATCTGTATGCGCCTTGAGCATCTCTTGAGATGGAAATGTTGAGCTTTATAAATATTGTCATTATTATTATTATTATTATTGAAATTGCCTTTCCATTGATACCATATATAATATAGGCTGTCATTGAAAATTTCGAGAAAATCATGTTTTTGTAGGAGCCATTATTAGCCTAATAATTGCAAATTTGACAGAACCATGTGAACGCCGGATAGTATGGAAAGCGCAGTAGTTTTAAAAATTGCACTGTAGTACACAACCCGTGTTCGTTTAACACACAGATCTTGTATGATTATGTAAAACCTACTTCCGTTTCCCAATATATATGTTTTAAAATATACGTTTAAATTTTAATAGTCCTTGAAATCTTTTAGTCAAGGCGTCAATGCACGCACATCGTTCATGTCAATGATTGCAGTTGTAGTCGTTCCAAGTTCCTATTCCGTCGTCTTCTTTTTCTTCCACAAAAAGCCATTCACTTAACACGTGAACCTTGTTATTCCTCCCCAGATCCCATTACTCATCCAAATTCGTTCAAACTTCATACACATATCCTCCATGGCCCATTATTGATCCCCTGACATTTTATTTTCCAAAATCACTCATCCGTGACCGTCCATCCGCCATTTTGTCAATTTTTGGCCCATGTCAATTCTAGTTGTAAACTTAAGAGATACAGGGCGCTACCATTCTACTCAAAGCGAACATGCCCATTGATTTTTTTTTGTGTTTGGACAGTTTTTCACTTTATTTTCTTTATTATGGCGAGCAACTACCTTTTCAAAGAAATGTTCAACTTGAATAAGTACGCTAAGAGTCTGAATTTTTCAAAAATAGGAATAACTTATTGCAAAGGAAAAAAAAAAGTCCTGTCACTTGTGTCAATTCGAAAGCCTAGTTAGTTCAAATTTCTGTACCATATGATATATTTTGCTCTCAAAATAGCTCATGCGCAGCATAGTTTTGATCCTCGATGCCGCATTATACTATTATAGCTTATTGTTCACAGGGCAATTAAAAGCTTGAATTCTCAGCTTTCCGGAGACTGAGATGGTACATTCATTTAATGTGATTAAAAAGTCTGTTCACTTTGAACATAATCATAAGAGTTCTTTCCTCGACTGGTCAATATTTACGCTTATCACATGCATATCGCATAGAAACATGTGAACGGCGTCTTCACAAGACTTGTGAACAAGTTCACAATCTATAGTCATTGTTTTGAGCATCAATTTATATGAATTATATTCTGATTACAACTTCAGCACAATGATGTTATTAAGCTTGCCCAACGTGTGTATTTCCCTCCAATCTGGTCCCTGGAGAATCTATTAACTAACAACATTGATAAAAAGTTTCATCAATTTCTTTCATCTCCTCGAGTAAGATTGCTCAACGAACGGGACAAATACCATTCAACTGGAGGGAAGTCTTCTACCCGAGTTTTTGTGAGCTAATTCTCTTATGCAGCCAGCTGTATAGATTATCTGCGCTTCTCAGCCGTAATTTCTAACGTCACTTTGTTGCGTCTGGCTCTTAGACAATGGACGCGCCTGTTTAATACCGATTTATGCGCACATTGGTATACGTTAACGTTTACATTTTACATAGAGTAGAATTGATTGATATGAAAGCCATTCTCCCAGCCTCCATATTCCCATTATCCTACATGCTACAGCTTCTAACAACATCGATTAAAATAGTCCATGAGTTGGCCTTTCATATGTATTCAACAACTCTTTATTTGAAAACCATTTTCCATATTTTAAATTGATTTAAAAAATCAACTCCGCTATGAAATCCAAAATTGTGACTAGAATATTGTAAAAAATGGCTATAACTTCTTAAATGAATTCCATTTGCTTCAAACTTTCAGGATTTTATTCTAAAGAGGACATAGAGGGCACTTCACGCTGAGCAGACTTGTTTTCTAGGGCTCTCTCTCGATCCGGTCAATTTTGGATATTTATCACTTTTTCTTTTGAAATCACACTTTTCCTTTGGAAATCGGTTTTGAAGTGCTTTATCAGGATTATTTTTGTTATTGGACTTGAATTGGAATATAGGTATACCAATTAAGGTAGGCAACTACAATTTCTGAGCATATTCTCGCACCACGTACTAACCCACACACACACCTGGCGGGAAATTCATTTTCCCGCCATTTGATCCTGCTCATATGGCTACTTCCGCCCCGTTGAGACAACTAACACATACCAGACTGTGATGTCAAATTGCACAACGAAAGAGAAAAAGGCAAGGCAGCTTAGCTGTAGAGACACTAAATTCCAAGATGCGGATTCATCAGAATCAGAATCTGATATGCAAGCCTCCCTAGGCCTAACGTCAAAAGTAGATCTCCATCAACCTAAAAACGCTCATAGTTTCTATTGAAAAAACAAAGTCACTCAAGAATCTAAACCCAATAGCGATAGCTAGAGCAATTATAGGAGTGTCGGGCAATCCCCGTGAAATACATCAGGCATACCTTTTCTGAATTATAGTCGAATGTTAAACCAAAAGCAACAACTAAGCCTAAATCAAATAGAAGCGATCGGTAACATTCCAGTTAAAATAACAAGAAAAACTTTTGGTGCAAAAGGCGTAATCTCTGTCTCGAAGATTTGACCGATACCGAAATAGCAAGAACATCAAAGGACAAAAAGTAATTGCTCTAAAAGAATTACAAGGAAAAGAAGAACAAATAATGATAGGAATGAAACAGATCAAGCAGAATATGTTCCCACAAGAAGCATAATCTTAACATTCAACAAAGAAAATCTACCCGATAGGTTTCACTAGGTTACCAGTCTTTAAAGTTTCTACCTATATACCCCCGTCCAAGGTGTTATAAATGTCAAGCTTTCGCGGACACCATATTAATCAATGTCGAGCGAAAACGAGATGGTTCGTTGTGGGGAACAACACACATTCGAGGAATGTAAACGAAAAGAAAACCAAAAATGCATCAATTGTGGGAAGCCCACTCAGCAGCGTACATGGGTGTAGAGAAGCGAAAAAGGCGAATCAAGATCCAAAAATTAAATGTGAGAACAAATTACGTATGCTCAAGCTACAAATGCATGGAAGGTAAAGCAACTAAATCCTACACCAGAACCTACTCAAAATATTACAGCCAGAACAACTTCCATCCACGAGCCAGGGAAAATTTGAGCACTCCTAACTTTAGTCGGGGGTTCATATTGGGGGGAATTCTTGTTACACGAATCCCCAGATATGAACCCCGACTAAAGTTAGGAAGTGCATCAATTTTGAACAACCAACCCAAGTTACCTCTAATCCTTATACCATCACAGCCAGCCCAGATAAAAACAAATAAACCTAACAGTTAGAGATACAGAAATAGAACAATTCTCCATGGAAAGTAAGTGAAAGCATCAGAGCAAAGCGAGCAAATCATCCACTCTATATATTGATAATGCTTTTTGAAACAGATAAAAGCGAAGTGAGATGGTCGAGTTGGTTAAAGTAGCAGCGGAACGACTGCTCATTAAAACCTTAAACCACTCACAGGCTCCTTATCGGAGCTAGTCTTCCATACTCACCAAATGACCATTCTTTCCATACTACAATGGAATGCACAGGGCATGTCTGCCGCACGGACATGAACTCATACAGTTTCTTGACCATAATAATAGAACTAACGAAAAAATTCACTTAATTTGTATACAAGAAACATGGTTCACCGACTCCAGACTGTAATTATCCCAGAATATACGTGTATACCTAAAAATAAAAAAAT